>JAYEVI010000280.1:0-117507 GCA_036346575.1 Dendrocalamus sinicus
CTCACGGATTCTTGTGCTGCGGCTTTGGGGATGGAACAGCGGAGGTGGCTGCTGGCCACATTTTTATGTCACGATGTGCCTGCTGGTGCTTAGCTCTGAGAGAGGTGGGTTCTTTAGTTCTTGGCCCTCCTTTGGTTAGTTGTTGCCCTCACTGTGAGATTGAGAATATCTTCTTGGAATAGTTTCTGCCTGGATTGGAGCCCTATGTGGTGTGAATGGAATTGTTGCTCTTTTCCCTGGGAGCTGCAGAAGAAAACGAGTGAAGGTAAGTTGTGAACATTTCAATTAGTCCATGAATCTGTAAGGGAGGGCTGTGTATATCTTCAATGAACATATGAACTAGATCTTTCTCTAATCTCTATAAGTGAGCTAGTAGATTGATTGTTCTAAATTAATGAGTACAGAGATATAGGGATGTCATTTTGAACGACTGTTATATGCGGTCACTCCAATGCTCCAGCCCTTTTAGAACATAGGAACTCCAAGAAAACCCTGTAGAAAATCGACATTTAATGAGAGATAATGGAGAAATTGCTCTAAAATCCTATGATTTAAACAGAGCCTTTTTTGTTTTCTTGAAATTTCCTTCTCCAGTGATTATAGGTTCAATGTTTGGCCTGTTGTCATCTTTTTTTATGTGCAGCATGCTGCATCTGAATTAATGTTGTTTCAAGTTAAAAAATGGAAATGTTATATGGTCATACAATGGGCTTTCAGTGTTATTTAGATTTTAGAAATGCCATGTACACCTTCAATGAGCAAATGGACCAGATCTCTCTAATCTCTATAAGTGAGCTAGTAGATTGGTTGTTCTAAATTAATTGAGTATAGAGATATAGAGATGCCATTTTGAATGGCTGTTATATGTCTCTCTTGTCAGAGTTAGTCTAATTTGATCTTTAATATATGTTTGATTTTGTAGATTTTTGAGCTTTAAAAAATGAAGAAATTTGTAGATTTAAAATATTTATAGGAGAGAGCTAGAAAGATGCAGAAGGTAACAATTGTACTTTAATTTTCACTATTGTGGACCTTTATAATTTTTGTTGAACAATATTTTTATAATTTTGAATACCTATTTTGAAATTCTGGATCCGCCATGGCAGGAGGTAAGTTAGTGCCAAACAAATCAAGTGATGTAGCCACACTAAGTTCGTACCAACAAGAACCTGCTGCTGATCTTGTTCATCATAAACAGCTGCGCAATCTTTTTTTTTTCAACAATACACTTGCTCAATCTGTGCCACAAAAACAAACTACACTGTAGTCGGAAAAAAGAAAGAAAGAAACTTGCTAAAACGCGCTAGGCTTTTCACTCTCGAGCAAAATTACAAAAGTGGTGCTCTGCGGTATCATTGTATATGAAATTAAAGTCCGCGGATTGGAAAGCGCCATCTGAAAAAAAAAATAGTTGGATGTATCTGTCTGTGTCTGAAATGAAGAGGCGGAAACAGACGCCACCCGATGCGGATGGAAGCTTGCCTGCCTAGGCCGGATCGGAGCAGCTGTCGCAGTAGTGGAGGCTTATCTATCCGGCCACGCCAGCTCTTGGCACCGGCCACTTGCTTGACAATATCGAGCTCCATTTCAAACAGCTTTAGAGGCTATTTGGTTGTCAGTTATAGTTTATTATGCCCTAAGTTTGATCAACTTTAGAATTTCATTTAATTCTGTGCTTGATTATAAGATTCCTTCCAAAGAAACTAGATCTCACGCGTCAATGACTCAAAAAAGTGTGGCAAAAAATTTGAGCATCTCAACTTAGGCAAGTGTGGCAATTTTTGTTGGCAAAGTGTGGCTAGCAACCAAACAGCCCCTTAGTTTTTTAACTTTTGACTTATTTAAAGTAAAAAGTCATTTAGAACATATTAACTTCTATTTTGGTTTTTTTTATTATCCGTAATAATATAAGGTTTTTTCCTCATTTTTTCTATTTTTACTTATTTTTTTAAAAAAATTAATAGCCACAACAATATAATTTTAATTAAAAATCACAATTAAAAACTTAAACCGAAAGCTGATTGGAGCAGACCCTAAAACGTACGTGCCTCAGAAATATCTCGTTAACTCGATCCCCCCCCCCCCCCCCCCCCGCCTTGAGAAAAGAAAAATCTCGGTTTGTTTGTTATTTCATGACGTACCTAGCAAGCTGGATCTCTTCTCCGCCCCTTCAAAAGGTCATCGACGTGCAGGTTTTATAATCCATTTCGAGCATGGAAACTTTTAACCGCTTCTATGAAAATAAAGTGATTTCTGTGAAATTATTGCGCACCGAACAGGTCCTTAGCCAGCAGAGGCCTAATCTTCTCACTGCAGCACGAGAAACGGAGCGGCGACGACGACGACGCCTTGGATCGGAGGCAAGCTAGAGAGGGCGGCGGATTCGTTGCGTACGTGCCGAGTGGCTGTGTCGCTAAATGATTTTTAGCTATAGAGTTATGGTTTAAAATGCACTATATCAGTTAAAAATATACTATAATAACTATTACCTTTGATACGTAATTAAATTTTAAAAAATTATATCATTATAGATAATATAAAGAAATGAAAACAAAAATAAAAAAACCTTACAAATTAAAAAAGACTAACGTATCGGAGAAGTAGAAGCACAGCTCGTTTGTAGCGTGAGCAAAAAAAAATGATCTCCTGTGGGCGGTGGGCCCCGCTGTTGGGGAGACGAAACACATGGCGTGCGGCGTCACTAGCCCACTTGTCTCCGGCCGCATTGCCGTGGATCGTCAAGTGTGACGTCGCACGTTTATTAGCTTATGGAAGCTGAGAGATCTTTCCCAGCTATGCTTGCTGCCCAAGGAGGACATCCTTTGTTAGATGGGTTTTTGAAAACTATGATTTATAATTTTTAGACAAAATTTTCGAATTTTCGACTAGCTGCAAGGGGCAATATATAGAGCAAAATAGTTATAAGTAAATTTTGCTGGTATAGATGAACTCATTGCAGTTTATACTATAATCAACCTGTAGCCCTCTTCTAAAAAACGTACTGCTCGGTTGGGCTGAAAAGCTGTGGCTTATGGATGAAATTGCACTGTAGCGGTTAAAATTTCACTGTAACTGAAGATGACTTATTTGGTGTAATTAAATTTAAAAATAGAAAAAATATGCTAGCTCATCACGGACAACACAAACGAATACGAGAAAAAAGAACCGGCAAAAAAGCTCAAAAAACCAAAAGTTTAGAAAAAAAATTATAAATAGTGAAAAATAAACCAAAAATCAGAAATTGAAGTCAAAAATGAGCGGAGCCAAGTCCTAGAGATCTAGAAAGGAAAAAAAAAAAGAGGAGGATGTTACTGATCGCTCCCTTGGGAAAAAGGTAAAACAAAAATAATGCGCGTAGTTGAGTAATTGACATCGTTAACATGTGATCATGCGGACGGAGTTCATTAAGCATGCATGGAATATCCGACATGCAAATGCTACCACTAGCGCTGCTAGTTGCAGCAGCCGTTAAATTACCTTCTTCTTTCTCTTGCCCACCCACTCTTCTCTGGCCCAAACCGCCGTCACTCGCGCATGCAAATGCATGCACCTCTCCATCATTTTGGCTTTTGCGCTTCTGGCGCTGTCCAAATGGTCCCAAGAGCTGCCCTCTGTTCCCTAGCTCCTTTGCCCAAGCTTAATTGATCTATTGGCGCACTGCCACATTATAACAGTATAATAATATAATTAAAGATCAAGGCTTGATGGTGTTGCGTTTGTAGACGTGGATGATAAGTCACATGGGCTGCTGCGTTTTCAAAGAAAAGAGATGCGAGGCCCCTTTTTTTTTTCCAAAGAAAGGGAAATGTAGAATAAATTATCTCACAACCTCTATCTCACAACCTTAGAATCGCCGGCGCGCAAGAGTAGATTAAATTATCAATGGAGAAAAGGCTGCTTCATGACGTACTTTTCAGTACATTTGACATACATGTATACGGAGTGAAGTGAAGAGAGTACTTAGATGTACACGTGCGTCTTCGAAGAAGCTTAAAAAATGGTGTGTTTTCAAGTAGAGGAGATCATTTTGGGATTTTCCCCCAAATAAAGGCACTACGTGTCAATATTTGATGCCCGCTCATTTCGACTGAACTTCGATTCCGACTTATTTTTTACTATTAATAAATTTCGTTTTTCTGCCTTTTCAGCTTTTTGCCGTTTCTTTTCCCGTATTTGTTTGCATTATACAAGATGAGCTAACATGTTTTTTTCTATTTTTAAATTTTAAAATTTAATTATGCTACATAAGCTACTATCAGTTATAATGCATAACAAGCCAGCTATAGTAAAAATAAGCCATAAACCAGGCTCATTCAGCCGAAATAAGTACCCCTGAGTTCCCTCACAAATAGTGGTGCACCAACTACTATTAGCGAAAGGCCTAATTACTGTATGCTACTGATCTTGATATTAGTTTCACTATATGCCCTGTCATTAGTTAACCGTTAGGGGTGACCGTTATCTTTTGAAAAAAGACCAAAATGCCACTACGAAAAGACCAAAGACCCAATTTATTTAAAATAGCAAATAACCTCAAAAAATTATAAAAATTCACAAGAGTGTTGTTCAACATGTCAGTGAGCTAGAAAAATATTTCAAGGTAATGTTCAAACAAAATTTTTAGATTTTTAATTTAAATACTAATAAAGGATGCTATTTACAAACAGTGAATGAGGTCTAAAAATGGAAATTTTCTCACATGCTCCTAAGATGTTACATAGCTCCTGAAAAATGTGATTTTCATTTTCTACAGTGAATTTGTCCCAGTTTAAAAATAGCTCAAATAGTGATTTTGGATTTGAATTTCAAAAATATAATAGATGGAAGATTCAGTTTACAAAATTTTATATTTGAGTTGTACACTGCCCAATGATCCACCAAAAACTTTAGTATTTTTGCTAAACCAATTTGCCTATATTTAATTTTTATCATAGGGACAAATTTGAACTAAGGGCAAAATCGTCATTTCCCAAGGCAAACGTACCCTAAGCCATGACAATGGCATATAATAGAATTTTAGTTGAACTGAGTGGCATATAGTAGTTAGGCCCTTCGCCAATGGTAGTTTGTCGAATCGATTACTCACCGATGGCATAGAATTAATTATCTCTAAGAATAAATAGTTGCATCTTGAGTTAAGAAATAGTTCTCACTGGAGCTACAAACTTCAAATCTTATCATGGACTCAAGTTCTCGATTTCAAATTATCAGTGTGATTAGTCTCTTTGAGTTTGACATGGGACCCACAAATTTACGGCTCAAACTACTCACAAAAGTCGGGGCCTATTTGGGAGCTTTAAGCCGGTTTCGGCTTCAAAAAAACCAGAAGCTCTATCAAACGGGCTAGTTTTGCAACAGCTTATCGAGTAAGCCAAAGCAACTTGGAAGTAGGCCTATTTTTTTAGCTGTGGCTTATAACTTTTGGCTGCAGTTTATTGTGTAATGAATAGTGATCGCTGAAAAAAACCAAAGATAAAGCCATCTGGAAAGCCAAAAAGAACGGGCCCGCCTTTTGGGTTTATTGCCGGCTTGATTTAGCTATTTGCCCTTGGAAGTTGAAGTTATTTACCCGCCTAATGCCATGAATAAAAAGGCCTAGGAAACCCTAACCCAAACGAATCGATCCTCCCCTCTCATGCCTGTTGTGTCTCTGGACGAGGTGATGCTGCGTCGGCCCACCTTCTCGATCGCGCCGCCAGCTCCTTGTCCCACCGGTGGATGCCACCGCCAGATACGCCCCCCGCCGAGCTCCTCCTCCAGCCAATGGACGTTGCCAAGTTCCTCCTCCCGCCGATCAACGCCGCCGCCAGCTCTGCTTACTGCTGATCGACACCATTGCCAGTACCACCGCTTCACTCCAAGCCTATCCTCCTCTTGTCCAGTCATCGCCCCACCAGATCCGAAGGTACTTCTCTACCCATCTGGGAGAAAATGAGATGTGCATGTTGGTTTCCTTCCATTAATTAGTTCGTTTGACAATTTGGGGTCATCCCTTCCATTACTTGCTGTTAATTGCTATGATTTGAAAGTAGTTTGCAACGAGTAATTGGTACTGTGAGCCTGTAATGGGAGCATGTGAACGGCTTCTAGCATGTTGATGTGGATGAAGGCATTTTGGTCCTCTACGGTTCATCTTAGATATCCATATGAAACATGAGTTCTGTCTTGTTTGTTGTGTTGTTACATCACTTTCTTTACAGTTGTAGAATCGTGGTTAGTGTGGAAAACAGGAAATGATGTTATGGAGATGGTAGTCATTAATTCAGGATGTTGTCACTGATTGTGAGTGAAGGTGTCCCAGATGATGCGTCCTCTGCTTGATCTTTTGCGTATGTATACTGTTATTTGATTCATGTCCTTTTAAAAAAATTTCATTGGCTGCAGTGCACGGACCACGAAACTTTAGGTATGACGGAGTTGCCTGCGTAGACCAAAGAGTATTACTCAAAATCAAAGTAATTCATACACAAACAATATTGCTCACTACTACAAAAAAACTTATATTAGATGTCTTATCATAGACGGTTCACCAAAACCGTCAGTGTTTAATACATCATATATGGTTTAGATTTAGACACCAGCTGTGTTGCTGCCAGCGCTAAAAACCGTCTGTAAAGAAATAATATCACAAACGGTTCATGGTAAGCACCATCTGTAAAGTATTACAGACGGTTTTTACCAAGAACTATCAGTGATATTGCCAAATATCACAAATGATTTTTTATTTAAACCGGTTTGTAATATAAACCGTCCGTGATAATGAAGTTATCGCATACGGTTTGTATTAAAAATCATCCGTAATATGTTTCCTGCCTCCCAATCCCCTAAAATTTCATAATTTCCCGCCTGGGTCCGAGTAATATTCTGTTCCGAGACACCTTTAGTAAAACGAGCATAACTTTTGCATATAGTGTCCGTTTTCGACGTCTTGTACTTATTGGAAAGCTAACGACGAGCCTGATAAAAAACAATTCGTTCTCTAAAACCCCAAAATCGGCCATCTTTAGCTTCAAATTTGCACCGCATGTTTTTGTTTTTTTTGCCAAAAAAATTTGATTTTCCATTAGGAATTTGGGGTTCGCCTCAACTATAAAGTTGTATATCTCATCGAAACCTTTCAAACGAACATATATAAGCCATATAGAACTTTGCTATTTTATCTTTTGAGACTAGCTATTTTACATTGCATCAGTATATACATATATTGTCTTCATTAATTATGTATCATAGATAAACAACCGACAGACGATTTGTGGTTCAAACCATCTGTGATAATTATTTATTACAAATAGTTTGTGGTTCAAGCCGTTTATGATAATTACGTATCACAAATGATTTGTGGTTCAAACCATTAGTGATAATTATGTATCCCTGATCGCTGGGCCTGTCAATCCTCCCCAACCCAATCCCAACCAATAAAAACCCACCAATCCCCACCCCATAGATAATAGCTTACCTCTTCGTCCCCACGCCCATTCCGCTAAAAATTTTTCTACTCCTGCCTCTCTCTCCCTATACATGCTCACCTAAACCCATCCTCTACCATACTCAAAATCTCTTTAGCCTCCTCACTATCCTCCTCCTCGACCCCGACCCTGATGGCCATTACGAAATAGACGACACGCAAGTCTACGGGTAGCAAGATGCCGTTGAAGCAGCTAGCTACCAAAACGATGCTCAAGTCGGCGCTGGTGACGACGGGCGTCAAGAACATCCAGCTCGCGCACTGCATCAAAATCTCTCTACTTCTTCTATGTTCTTGCCATGTTTAAGAGTTGGGTTCACAGGATTAGAAGATGTATTCTTTCTATGTTCTTGCTGTGTTAGATGGGTAACCTACTCGTTATCTTGTTATGCTGTAATGGTGGATTCTAATATTAATGGAAATGGAATGTGTTGTTATATTTTCTGTTGTATTTGCTTGTTTTCAAAGAGCATAGCTAATATTTCTTGAGGCTAGCCAAAAAACATAAATAAAATTTAGGTATAGAATGAACTATCACAGACGGTTTTATGGTATAAACCGTCTATGAAGGACTATCACAGATGGCTCGAACCAAAAGCTATCTGTGATACTCGCACATCACAAACGGTTGTATCTACCAACCGTATGTGATGTGAAAGTATTACAGATGGTTCTATATACCAACCGTCTGTGATACTCGTCCATCACAAATGGTTGGAAGCTATAATCATTTGTGATGTGTGAGTATGACGGACAGTTTTTAGTTCGAGCCGTCTATGATAGTGTTCTTTACAGACAGTTTTAGTTACAAACCGTCTGTATTGTATTTATTATAAAAGGCTCACAAACCATCTGTGATAACCTTCGATTATCATTGACACATAAATTTAGATGGTTTAGAAATCCGTCTGTGATAACAATTCTGAACCATCTATGATGACCCTTTTATAGTAGTGAATGATACTAATAAGGGTATATGACACTAAATTGAATCAACAACTATAATGGCGTATGCAAGATTAAATGGAGGAGGTGCTAATGATGGAGAAAAACATGCACATGTCCATCAAGCACAACTATTTACCATGCCCCAACGAGCTCATGTAAAGGTAGTAAAGTGGCTTGACCTACTAGGCATTTCACACGAGCATTTGGTAGGCATCACAATGCCAATGTTCAATACTACCAATTTAGAAGTTGTTTTAAGCTTCTTTTGGGCAAAAATTTTGGCAAATTTGCATAGCTCATATAGTAATTGTACGATTAACACAAAACATGAATATATTATATATTCTTCATGAGACTAGCTAATTAGACTTAAGTAATATGCGAAGTAGTTTACCAAAAATGCAGTGCCCTGGTGACTCACTACTACTATTGGCTTCTCACCGTGCCACTTGGTGCCCGACCACCACACTATGCCCAACCTCACAAGACACTTCCTCACATCACCACTTCGCCACACGCCCACTCTACCACTTGCCGTCATCAGGGCCTCGCCTCGCCAGCGCGCCACTCCAGTTTTTGCCTTGCTCTAGGGTTTGGAGGTGTGAGGGAATGACTGAATGAGAGTGGAGCGATGGCTGCCTCCACTAGTCGGCTACTCCATTCTTCTTTGGGCCGACCAAACAAGGCCCAAATCAACAAAGGAATAGCTCAAAGGCCCAATCAACAAAGGAATAGCTCAAAGGCCCAAATCAACCAAGGAACACAATATTGTTCTTTGTCTACCTTGGTCCTCGGCTAGCTTGACATGCTCCTCGATCCTCATCGGCGGTCGGTGGATGCTGGGGTCCGATTATAGGGGAGCTCGGCGGACACCCGACCTTGCCACATGGGACAGTCCGCCCGTGATTGGCTGTTAGTGTGGTACATGGCTGTCAATATGATATTACCCTTCTCTGTGTACATCATGCAAGTTGTTCCACTCCAGTCCAATTTCTTTACACTTTGCACTATACATTCAGTTAGATTGTTTGTTTTTAGAATGGCTGATTGCTTTCTTGTTTTATTTTTGTAGTATTCAATATATGTAATGAGTAACAAGGGAATGCGCTAAAGCTTTGTTTTTTTTTTGCAGAAAATGTTTTAGTTTGATCCAACAAACATGATGGCTGAGTTTGAACCGGCTTTTGCTTTTGGCTTATGTACTTTGTTACAGTAACTAGCTTTCAAACAGTACGTCTTTTCAAGACGGGGTCCACAAAATCGATTGTAGTATACACTGTACCGACTTCAGCTATATTAGCTAAAATCGCATACGACTGTTTCTCTCTTCGTACTCTCTCCCACAAACAGACAAAATTCAAAACCATAAGGTATAAGCAGCCACAGCCCAAAAGAACCCATCCGATATCAGCGAAAGCCGCAATGGACAATCCCTACTTTGACAGCTGCGATGGACCATTTCTAGTTCTTCTGTAATTGATGTGCCCAACAATCTCGTGCCATATAAAAAAATACTTGTGGAAGAAGCCTGTGAAAATTCTTGTATTCGCTGATTTTTTTAGCTGCTCTTTAATGTCTGAACAGATAGAAGGTGATTACGCGATTGTTGCTGAATTGTGTTGGCTCATTGTTATTTTTTGACTCCTGTAACATTGGTGCACTAATGTATAAGTTGAATCAGCATTACCTTTTTTTGATTTTTATGCAAAAAAAATCAAAAACATTTGTATGTATTGCCAATTCTTTAATGGCTAATAGACCTTGGGAAGCAAATATACAGTTTATTTCCTACATGTGATTTTATGCATTGCAGAATGTTGCCTAATTGCTCATAACTCAGTACAATTTATTCATTTAATTAATATTTTTGCATAATAAAACAATAAACAACGATATTTACGTTTAATCAACACATAAATATGCCTTCCGGACACTCAAGGGTATTTCAGACATTTTAAGCTTTATCCATAGTTGAAGCGATTAGCCAGGCTACCAAACAGCTTCTCAGAAAAAGCTACAGCCATCAGCTATATCTATTTTCCGCTCAGAAAGCCAAAAGCATCCTTTGACAAAAAAAAAGGCTTCAGCTCTTCTAAAACAGGACCAGATGTTTCGTTGCACTTAACCTAGCATCGTGGTTGTTGAACATGCCATGCATGATTAATAACATGATTGATTAATAACAGAGAGTGCTGCTCATTAGAGCTTTTGCCTTTTGGTTTTTAACTTTTAACTTTTATTTTTTCTTGTGATATGGCTTTTTGGGATTTCTTTGGCATTTTCCCCTTATTTCTTTTCATTGTCATGACGATATAATTTTTTATTTTTTAAATTTAATTACATTGAAAAATCTACTAGCAATTATAATGTATTTTTAAATTACTATAGTGTAAAATAAGATATAAATCAAAGCTTTTAAACCCAAGTAAACATCACGGAAAACTCAACTTTGTTCTAATACTAAGCAGCGCTCAGGAGCTGCTACTGAGCTCAACGTCGTGGCCACTTGAAAGCTCAATGTTGTCCTGATACCAAGAGAGAATCTGAAAATGCCACTAGCTAGCTACTACTACCGGTGATTATTAATTAAATGTATTGGATAAAGCAATGCACGTACTAATTAAGTCCAAATGAGGATAGGTACCCGTGAGCAGCATGCACTTCATTTGGACACAGTTTAATTAACGTATTTAATTAATCAGAACCAGACTTCATCATTTTATTCCAGCCTGCCCTAATCTAGCGTACGACAGAATAGTTTACGGTTAGCCGGTTAGCCGCCTATCAACTCCATAATAAGACAATATATGGGTGTGTTTGGTTGAGTTGTGGCTTTTGAAAAAGCTGCTGTGAGCTGTGGGCTATGGAAAAGCTGATGTGAGTTGTGGGCTGTGAAAAGTCAGTTTGTTTGATTCAAACAAGTATAAAACTACCTCCTATCTCTATTTTCCTTGAAATAACTGTGAAACAGCTCTCTATTTTCACCATTTCAAAAGCGAGAAAGTCAAAAGCCAAAAGGGGTCCAAGATGCTTTCAAAGCTGTATTATCCAAAAGTAGCTGCTACGAAAAAGCAGTTTCGATTTCACCCTTTGGTTGGCTTTTGGCTTTTTGAAAACAAAAGTAGCTCCTAAAAGCTCAACCAAACACACCCTATGTCAGGTGCGAATTGCGATCCACCAAAAAAGGGGGGAAAAAGCAATGAAAACAGTGAGATGCTTCCAAATCGCTTGATCGGACTCACCAGTCACCTGCCAAACGCACTTACGACCCACATACTATTGATATATACAGCAATACAAATTCACTCCACTACCTAACAAGATAAGAAAAACAAACAAATATTAGTAATTATCTTTATTATTATAAAAAAAGAAGTTGGTGGTTGATCTGTCCTCACCCACCCCTTCTCAGAAAAAAAACTGACTGACATGTGGGCCCCACCCTCCTCACGAAACGCCCTCGCCTGCCTCCCGTGCGCTGCCTCCTCCCCCGCTCCGCCGCTCCCACGCCGACGCCTCCTCCCCTCCCTCCCACCCAGCGCCAACGCCTCCTCCCCACCACGCGCCAACGCCTCCTCCCCTCCCTCCCACCTCGCACTGACACCTCCTTCCCTCTCTCCCATCTTCCTAGACGTTGCCGCCACTTGATTCACCCCATCACCGTACTCCCACCGCCTCGGAAGCTCACCACGCGTGCGGTGCGATTTCCTCCCCACACGAGCCGTTGCCGCTCCATCATCGCGACGCCGCCCACCATGGCGTCGTCCCTCTAGATCTCGCGGGAGGCGGAGAGGAAGTTTGCCGTGCTATGGTTTCCGTAATGATGGCGTTTGCCAAGTCTTCGAGGTCGCGGCTCGCGATCCTCTCCGTCGTGTTCGGTGGCGGGACGGCCGACGCCGAGGCGTGCAGCTTGCCGACATGATCAAGATCTTCAACACCGAAACTTCGACCCTGCCGCCTATGTGCAGTCCAAGCGCCAGACCACGAACGAGAAGGAAAGGGATCAAAGGGATCGATCTCGATCTCTATTTGTGTTCGAGAGGTGTGAGAGATACCAAGTAGGGGTGGATATCGAGCCAACTCCACGTCTTATCGAGCTTTTTCTAAAAATGATATAGTTTGATTTAATATCACTTTACATATAATTTAAAAGTATTTTTAGAAACGAGCTAACGAGCCGAGCCGAGCTTTAGCAAAATTCAAATTCATTTGAAATCAACTCATTTTAATGTTTAACCAATTAACAAGTATAATTGAAGCAATTTTGAACCGAGCCAACGAACCCCACTAACGAGCTTTTTTTCCAGCCCTAATACCAAGTTTGGAGCTTTACAATGCATTTGGGCTACGGAAGCTTGAATTGGGCTCCGTTCTAGCAAAAATGGCTACAACATGGGATTAGATATGGTATGGTGGTGGTGTAAAGATGTCATTTTAGGTTTGGTTTTCATATGTTTCAAAGTACAGGGCTGTAGTTTCTGACAAAATTGCGATTGCACTGCATAGACGAAATGAGATCGTATAAGTCACGGGGATATGTTAATTTATAGCATTTCAAAATAGTAATTGTGGTAGCAAAATGTTAAAAAAGCAGGCTGGTCCCTTTCAATCCCAATTCATGCGCTACTGAATCTCTTCTTCTCTTCTCCTTTTTCCTCCAGAATTTTGTGAGATTTTGATATCTAGATGGTAGCAGGTAGTTCCAACACAGATTATGATTTTTGTGTAGTAGCTTTAAAAACTTAATTTGTGCTCACAAGTTCATACTATTTATATCTTTCTAATTTTATTACGGAAGACTCCAAGATACTATAAATTTCATAATTTGCAGTTTTGATAATATTGGTATTAAGACTTTTATGTATATTTGCTACACTTTTAGGGATACTCCGAATATATGGTTATTAATCAATCATGCTACCTTTCAGTTAGTAGTCAATGCTTTGGAACTTATGATAAAAAAAAAGTGAAGAATCATTTTTCTAATAAGTAAGTCAAGTTTTGGGTTAGTGAGTCTGTTGTGATATATTTTCCATGGAGCATTAAGATAACAAGATGAAAAATAGTGCTTATATGAGTTTCTGCACCTTAAAATTTGCATGTACTTGACCAAAAGGTGATTTCTCTGTTGAATTAATAGCTGAAATGAAAGCATCCTTTCAGTTTGTTAAACTAATAATCCATTCAATGCCACTTCTTTTTCGATATTAGAAGCATGGTAATCATTAAAAAGGCGAATTATTTTATAGGTTCAGTACTTCCACTGTGTGTAAGTTTCTCTTTTATCAGTTAACCTAGGCTCATATGTTTTTCAGTTAAGTTTTCTAAACAACAGAAAGGGAATGGATTCAAATACTAGGTGCTTACATGTAACTAGATTATAATTCTTTTTCTTATTTGTTCTGTAGAATCAGGAAAAGGAGCTTATGGTTAGAGACTATGGAAAAGTAGATTGAATATACTCAGGCTTAGTAATGTAGCTATGATAACAAGGGACAGTGGCGAGGATATTTGTCCGATTAGGCGATTTAGACTAAAATTATGAAAATCCTAGCTGTTCAAAATTTGCATGTACAAATTTGGTGTGCATACATCAGCCATGTACTTATTCATTAATTCTTATGTGGGCATTTCATTGGCTCACTCTTCTTGGGAAAATTCCAAAGCGATTCACTAAGAACTGTAGTTGTTTCAACATTTGATTTATGAAACCAGTACATATCCTATATCAGTACCATAAATGCTGGAGTTGGTATCACCTAGGCCTGTTTTTCATAGAAGGATCAAAATTTGAACATTTCATACTACGACATCCATGATGCTCTTGCTCCGTAAGACATAAAGTCCATTAGTTTAGCAGTACTACAGATGATTGTATTTCACCAATGCCTTTCTTAGCCAGAGCTTTAAAAATGTAAAATTTTGGTGTGTGTGTGTGTGTGTGTAATTACTATTCCACATGCAGATGTAAAATGCGCACCGAAAAGTTAATGGCGTGCATAAGTGAAATTACTGCCAAACACATGTAGAATTACTATCAGTTATAACATTACACAACTGACAATAACACTATATGTGTTTGGCAGTAATTTCACTCACGCACGACGATAACTTTTCACGCGCATAGTCTTTGTGCTTTACAAGCGTAGAATAGCATATATATATATATATATATATATATATATATATATATATATATATATATATATATATATATATATATATATATATATATATATATATATAGTTATTATCAGTTATAACACTACACAATTGGCAGCAACTCTACATGTATTTGGCAGTAACTTCACTCACGCACGACAGTAACTTTCCAGCGCGCACAGGCGCAAAATAGCGCAGCCATGTATGCACGTTCTAACAAATTTTACCACCCATTAGTTTTAGAACATGTAGTATGATAAACTTTTAAAATCCGTAGCAACGCACGGACATTCAGCTAGTACACGTAGAAAAAGAAAGAGGGGATATCCGATGCATTTTAATCTCAATACCGGTGTCTCGCAAACTCAAAACTATGTTGGTGTTTCATTTCTTTTGTAGATTGCAATCGACCCTCAAGTGAGATTCTAATCAACACAGTAAATCGCAATGAGAACTGACTAACCAGCCGGGATAGTATTGTTGAAGGGGTTATAATGTAGAGAAAATCTAAAGAATCGTGTATCTCTCTCTTCTCATGTCGATATTTGGAGATAGTGATAGGAATAGGGCCATAACAGGGCATGATGAGCGGTGAGCCAGTCGGATCCAACCATGGCACGGCTCAATGGTGTAGAGCTCAGGCCGGAGTAGGGAAAGAGAGAGAGAGATGGAGGCTTGATGCGGAGCTTGAGCACAAATTCGGCAGCAGGCAACGTTGATCAATTCCATGGCGACAACGGTAGTTGGGGCCAAAACTGGGGAAGAGGGTGCGTTGGCAACGGACGGTGTCGGGCAGCCATTGGCGGCATAGTAGTACTATCGTAGCTAGGTAATCTCACCAAAACTAGCTAAAACTTTTTGAAACTGGTTTAGAACCTATTGAAACTTGTTGGGACTTCTTAAAACTTTTGGTTGAAATTAATCGATTGAAATTTGGTGAAGCTCGTTGAAACCTTAGCTTAAAATCTTCTAGAAACTTCTAGAAATACGCGCAGCATGTTAGTATCATCGTAGCTAGGTGAGCTCACCAAAACTAGCGAAACTGCTTGAAATATATTTGAAAACTATTAAAACTTATTGAAAATTCTTGAAATTTTTTGTTAAAACTTACCAAAACTTCTTGAAACTGTTGATTGAAACTTGCTGAAACTTATTAAAACTCATCGATGAAACTTTGTAAAACTTGAGTTTCAAAATCTGAAACTCATTAAAACTTTGGCTTAAAATCTTCTAGAAACTTATAGAGATACATAAAACATACTGGAACAGAAAACTTTTCAAACATTCTCTTGAAACTTGCTGAAACTGTATAAAATATGTTACTATATCGTTGCAACGGTATATTATTCTTTAGTCACGTAGATATTGTCCACGCTAAAATGAGGGTTCGAAGTTTCGAACCTGCTGTTATGCAAAACAGCAAAAGTGTGTGCTTGTTGGGCAAAGAAGGGGTGCCTATAGGTGATTAGTCCGTCGTCGCTACACAACCAATTAATCGGTATTTAATATAGAATGGCATGCTCGTAATAACATTCTGGTATGTCTCTAATATTTTTAAATGATTTTTAACAAGATTGCCAGATGACATCATTGAGCGTACAAAAGCTTTAGGCGATTGTTTTTAACTCCGCACAACGGGAAATGTCAAATATGTTTGGTGATAACTCAATGCCAACAGGACAGTATTACAACCCCTAAAAAAGAGTATATATAAAAGTATAAGAAATGTCTGATAGGTTAACATTTATATACAGAAAAAACCATAGTAAATTGGATTTATGCACTATTAAAAATACATGGACCATGACATAAAATAATTAGCGAGTAATATTTTTATATTTTATCTACATGGTATATCCTATGTACATCAAATGCTTTGTAGTTGGGTGAAACATAGGATATTGCGGCACATAAACATAAAATTTTTCTACTGCTTTAGTATAATTCCACACGGACCTCCCCTCACTGGTATGATACAACGCCCAATGGCTAAATAATTATTTTATATTTTTTATAGGTCTACTAATTATTTGAGACCCCTCAATGCCCTCTATGTACACTATTATACCACACGATGACTTATCCACTTACTACAATTAATCCAGACATCGAAAAATATCATTTCTTTGCTGCACGTTCTGTTTGCACTGGGTGTGGCTTAGAAAGAAAAAAAAACAAATAAGCAATATCCTTTTTAGGGAATGAACCGTTTGCAGTGTTTCCAAAAGACCCTAAAAGACTCT
The DNA here is from genome assembly GCA_036346575.1 of Dendrocalamus sinicus. NCBI lineage: Eukaryota > Viridiplantae > Streptophyta > Magnoliopsida > Poales > Poaceae > Dendrocalamus > Dendrocalamus sinicus. The sequence continues at coordinate 16,819 of JAYEVI010000280.1, forward strand.
TAAAACCCTAAAACTTTATTCTCTTCGTCCCACAATATAAGTCATAATTATTGAAAAACGTTGTCTTACAATATAAGTCTATTACGGAGATTAAAATATAGTTATTACAATATTTTCACCATAAACCTCTATTTTAGTATTGAAAAAAATAAAAATATATGAATAGTTATAGTATATCATTTAATAGAGGAATGCATGTTCCATTGATATTAACTTTTTATTAAATTTAATGTTTCTTGTTATATACAAACATGGGTTTTGGACTCGACACGGGACGGAGAGAGTATTTGATATAAAAAAAGGCACAGTTTTGTCCCTTCCCCAGCAATATACGGGTAGGGGTAAAAACGGAGCCCAGATTCAGTTGGATTATCCGACTACCGAATTCGGATATTTAATATTTGAATCTAAATAGAAAAAAGATCCGAATCGGATGTTGAACTAGCGAAATCTAAATGTCGGATGCTAATCGGTATGGCCTAAGACGGATGCGGAGTTGGATATCCGAATAAGATCGGAGCCGATATCCATATTCGACAGATATAATAGCAAAGAACTAGCTAATATGTATCTTTTGCATTTGATCTCCAAATTGGCCATATTATATATGTACTGACGATCCCGTCGTCATAGTGGACTCTAATTTGGTATTTCATATTTTTATTTTGGTACATCCCCATAAAAGCTTTTGCATGTTTTTAGCCATATTTGATATGTTTTATAACCGTTTTATTTGCAATATATCTAGAATTAGTTATAATTAGTGACAAAATGACACCAATGATAATGTGATAAACTAGAAAAAGGGGGCATAAATATTACTATAAAGTTGATGTTAATTTGATAAACTTACCATAGGATATGAAGCTGTCATCGAAAGCTGCATTATACAAATACGTTAGATAAATGATTCATTTGTTATTGTTAACATTTAATGCGCAGTTACATGTTAGAGTTAGCTATTTACCAATTTAAAATGTTAAATCAGTTCGATATCTTGTTTTAAATAGGAATTTGAAAAATAGTTGAATCCGATCTGATTTTAAGTATAATCCAATCGAAATTCATATCTAATATTTGTGTGATCCGCACTTATATCCGACGTTGGTTTGATTCATATTCAAATACAAAAAAATATATAAATACAAATATGATCTAAACATTATCTAATCCCTATCTGACCCGTTCTACACCCTACATACCGGTGCGCACGCACCTCTATCTAGGGATGGCAAAAAGCTCGTTAGTGAGGCTCATTGACTCGACTCACAATTGTTTCAATCATACTCGTTAAATGGTTAAATATTGAAATAGTTTGATTTCAAATAAATTTAAATTTTGATCTAGTTCGGCTCGTTAGCTTGTTTTTAAAAATACTTCTGGATTATACTAAAATAATATTAAATTATATTATATCAATTTAAAATAAAAACTCAACAAGACGAACCACCTCCGTCGCAAGGCGCACAAGCTTGCTCGAACAAAACCGTGCGGGCACGCCACGCTATCACCCGGTGGGCCCCACACGGCCTCCCCTTCCCGGAACCCACACGTCACTTCCCCGACCCGAGCCGCCTCGGCTGACCGGTCAAACCGCACGAGCTTCTGACCCTCTCGGCCTCGCGTCAAATCCTCCCCTTCGCGGAAGCACCCTCCTAAACCCACACGTTCACATTTGGACTCCACCGACCCCACACATCAGTGACCACCAATTTAATAATTAATTGTACTGGTGTCGCAGCTAGCGAGCCGTAGCCTCAATAAAAACGCTGACTTTTTAATCTCGGTTATTTTGTTTTTTTATATTGTTTACAAAGATATAACAATATTTTAATTTTTTAATTAAATAATTTAGAAAAAAACTAGCTGCCTACGATTCAGGTCGTGTTCATTTGGACTGAATAAGTCTAGCTTATGGGTGAATTTTTACTGTAGCTGGCTTATTTTGCACTGTAGCTGATGGTGACTTATTTAGCATAATTAAATCTTGAAAATTTTAAAAATAGAAAAAACATATTAGCCCATCACGTATAATACAAATAAATATGAGAAAAAGAACTGAAAAACTAAAACAACCAAAAATTTAGAAAAAACGAAATTCATAAATAGTAAAAAAATAAATCAAAAACTAAAAACTCAAGCAGAAGTAAGGAAACCTTAAGCGAAAAGCCCAGCAGACGAGCCAAACCCGCTGAAAAAACCGGAATGAACGCCCCTCGTTGGCGCCAGTTACCGCTACTTAAGGCGCCACCGAGCAACCGCTCCTGTCCTCTCTTCACACATCCCTCTCTCTCTCTCTCTCTCTCTCTCTCTCTCTCTGCTTCCATCGGCCATGGCGTCCTCCACGGGGAGCTTGGACCACGGGGGGTCGTTCTCGTTCACGCCGCCGACGTTCATCACGTCCTTCACTGAGCTGCTCTCCGGCGGAAGCGGTGACATTCTCGCCGGGGCTGTTGGCGAGGAGCGGTCGCCGAGGGGGTTCCCCCGGGGCAACAGGGGCGCCGGGGTGCCCAAGTTCAAGTCCGCGCAGCCGCCCAGCCTGCCCATCTCGCCGTCGCCCGTGTCGCCGTCCTCCTACTTCGCCATCCCGGCCGGCCTCAGCCCCGCCGAGCTGCTTGACTCCCCGGTCCTCCTCACCTCCTCTAACGTGCGTACCCTCCCCTCCCTCCTATGGTCGCTGCTGTATAGTTCTGCATTTCTGCTTGCTTGGTTGCTGATTTGAGCTGCGTATGCTTCTAACAGATCCTGGTGTCTCCGACCACCGGCGCGATCCCGGCGCAGAGGTACGACTGGAAGGCGAGCGCCGATTTCATCACCTCTCAGCAAGAGGAGGGCCGAGGCGGCGGCGGCTTCTCCGACTTCTCCTTCCACACGATCGACTCCAACGCCACCGCCACACAAACTACATCTTTCCCTTCCTTCAAGGTAAGCACAAATACACACATCGATCCATTAATTTAGCTCAAGCTAGATGTTACAGCACTAGTAGCTCACCACAAGAGTGGTACATGTATGCTTGTGCAGGAGCAGCAGGTAGTGGAAGAGAGCAAGAGCGTCTCCGTGAGCAACAAGAGCAGCGGCAACAATGGCGGCGGCAACAAGCTGGAGGACGGGTACAACTGGAGGAAGTACGGGCAGAAGCAGGTGAAGGGGAGCGAGAACCCGCGGAGCTACTACAAGTGCACCTACAACAGCTGCTCCATGAAGAAGAAGGTTGAGCGCTCCCTGGCCGACGGCCGCATCACGCAGATCGTCTACAAGGGCGCGCACAACCACCCCAAGCCGCTCTCCACTCGCCGCAACTCCTCGGCCGGATGCGGAGCGGCCGCCGCGGAGGATCATCCCAACGGCCAGCTCTCGGCCGGCCAGGAGTACTCCGCCGCGACGCCCGAGAACTCCTCGGTCACGTTCGGCGACGACGACGCCGACAACGGGATGCAGCGGAGCGGCGCCGACGAGCCCGAAGCCAAGCGCCGGTAGGTGATTGATTTATCAGCGATTGAACAGTTTGATTGTGCGCGCGCGATTCAATCGTGTTCTTGTGATCTTGGTGTACTGATGGATGGCTGTGTTTGTGATTGGTTTCAGGAAGGAAGATGCTGACAACGAGGGCAGCTCCGGCGGCGCCGGCGCCGGCGGCAAGCCGGTGCGCGAGCCGAGGCTGGTGGTGCAAACGCTGAGCGACATCGACATACTCGACGACGGCTTCCGGTGGAGGAAGTACGGACAGAAGGTCGTCAAGGGCAATCCCAACCCGAGGTAAGAACCAGCTTCGATTGCTCGATCGATCAAGAACTCTCGCAATTAATCACGCCCTTAATTCGATCCTTCCCGAGTACTTGTGAATCTGCTCGATCTTGTGTTCTTAACTTGAATTGTGATGTTTCAGGAGCTACTACAAGTGCACGACGGTGGGTTGCCCGGTGCGGAAGCACGTGGAGCGGGCGTCGCACGACCCGCGCGCGGTGATCACCACCTACGAGGGCAAGCACAACCACGACGTCCCGGTCGGCCGCGGAAGCCGCGCGCTGCCGACGACGACGTCCTCCTCCGACGCCACGGCGGCCATCGGCGCAGGCCAGGGCCCCTACACCCTGGGGATGCTCTCCAACCCCGGCGGCTACGCGGCGGCCGGCGGCGCGTTCCAGCGCACCAAGGACGAGCCCCGGGACGACCTGTTCGTGGAGTCGCTCCTGTGCTAGCCAGACAAGCTAAGCGAGTGCCAGCTCCTGCTCCACACGTGGCGTACGTATACGTGTACGGCCGTAGAGTGCAGGCTTGCCTTGTCTGATACGTATACCGGCTTTTGTTCATTTGGTATGTACGTATATACATGCAGTACTAGTAGGTGTTAGCTAGGAGGTGAGATCGATTTGTTGATTCGTTACATGCAACTGCCCCGACCCACAATAGCAACACAGGCCTCCTTCGATACTACTACGTACACGTATACGTAGCTGTCAGGAAGGAAAGTCAAATAAGACTTGACGAATTTCTGCGTCTTCGTTTCTTTGTTCTACCAGTGTGAATTATATACAGGAATACACCGCAATCTTTTGCTTCAATCACAACTTTCTCCAGCTGGCTGGAATGACGGGATGAGTTTGTTGATATTTGTATTGGAACTTTTTTTTTTGTGACATGTGCCTCACATTTATTATGTGATGTGATGCCGTTCTTTTTGTTTTTCTGGGCACTTGCTAATCCTTATCACATCCAACAGTGCAACCAGTTCTGGCTAGACTTACGAGGTATTTTATTGGCCGTGACGGATGTTCTTATTTAGCTGTGCCCGTCAATATTGGTTTTAATTTAAAATAAATAGAAAGAAATGTTTTTGAAAGAAAACATAAGCGTGAAAAAAAGAGAGAAAGATATATAATGCACAAAACAGAAATAAGGTAAGTGAGATATGTTATGTGTCTATGACCTTTTGGCCTTTTTTAGATGAGACAGAAGTAAAGAAATAGAAAAATTATTTTAAAATTTTAGATATTTATACTGGCTTATGAACATTAGTAGTACAACTCTCTCTCCGCCTCTCATGATCTATATGCTTGACGTGTTGAGCACATCTTTGGTTTGCATTGCACCCCATTCAGACGCAGATGATGATGCATGCCAATCCGAACTGGAGTATGATCGAGTGTTCGTTTGGCTGGCTAATTGCTGCCTAACTAAATCTCTTAATGGTTCAGTTGACTCTCTACGTGCGCAAGTATGATGATTAAGCCAGGCAAAACTTGCCGACCTAGCTCGCTTGTATTACTCTACTAGACAAAAATACCCTCACTCCAGGCGCGGAGCCACCAGAAATTTTATTAGGCTCTAGCGTAACTTTCGGTGATAGAACCCGTTAACCCCTCAAAGTCGGCAGACGGTGGCGCCAAGCCGAGGTGCGTCACCATCAGTCTATTTGTGCAATCTCTAAGCTTTTCCTCTGCCTTTGTACACTGCTCTGTCTAAGCTGTCACCCATGCGCCCAATCGTGTCGCCGCTGTGCTCCACCACTGCAGCTTCCCTCTCTGGTGAGTTTTTGATGAAGCTGTTTGCATCATCTCATGTTGAACATCCAAACAACCCATCCTCTAATTTAATTTGATTTTTGTACAGCCAATCACCGGGGATCGAGCTTTCCCCCAAACCACCCAAATTTGTTCCTTGTCGTCGATTTTTCGTCTCCAGTGAGCCATTTTTCAATTTCTCACGCCCACACCATCTCCACCACCTGCTCTACTTGTTCCATGCCTGGATTCGACCAATGCCTCACCGCGGGGAGCCACCACTCGTGCCACCTCTATTTCCATCATCGGCCACCATCGCCCGCCTCTCGCCATTCCTAAGCACACTGGCTGCACGAGCACTCCACGTGCCCATGCTCGTGCCACCCTCCACCGGTCGTCACTGAAACCGCCACGGTCGTCCAACCATGCCCGCCACGCCATGCCGTCGCCTTGATCGCCGCTGTGCTGCCACCTCCCGACCTCCCGGGAGCCCTCCAACCCGTTTGCCATTCACCCGACTTCCGCGCACCCTCACTGGCGTCGCTACCCAAAGCGACCATCGCCCCTTGCCTGTTTCCTTCTCGGTTCCTCTCATTCTCTGTCTTAGTCACTTACATGGATGACCCACTTGTCAGCTTCTTTTTTTAATTTTTGAGCTGAAAGGAACACTCCTTTGGAATATTCTTTCCTTTATCTTTTTCTTAATCTTCTCCTCCGACAAACCTTCCGATGACCCATTCTTCGCTGTTCGAACTTCAAATCAAGTGATTAAATTTCCTAAATTCATAATCTACCTCCGAGGAGTAAGACTTCACCGATGTTTCTCATCACCAGTATGCAGAGCAAGGCAAGTTACACCTTGATCATGTTGAACCCAATATTTCAAATGATTTATACTCTGTTTTAGTTGTATTTTGTGTAGACTATTCGGTTGTATTTTGTGTAGTGATGGATTTTATAATGTGTTAATATATTTGCAATAATGGATAAATGATGAGAGCTAAGGCCGAGGAGGGGGTCTGGGGGTGGCGCGCCTACTGTTAGGGTGTTTCACTGGACTGGTATATATTCTTGATTCTTGATTTTTTTTTATTTTCCTTGATTCTTTCTCTTTTACTATTTAGCATATAGCAGATATATACTCCTAGTAATTAAGTTGTATACTTGATACCTCAATACTTGTATAGTTATTTTGTTTATAGATTTGCAATAATGGAGAAACAAACTTTGTGGAACTATTTCACAAGTAATTTTAGTACCCAATTAATAAGAGTATAACTTAATCAAAGTGTAAAAAATATTTTTATGTTAATTTAGCTTAGTCTTTTGTGCCCACCTTTCATTTTCATCCTGGCTTCACCACTTTGCTCCACAGAGTGCTCACCGATCAATTAGTCATGCGGCATGTGCTCACTTTGGTTACTCCTCGAGTAGTCTAGTCGATGTGGCAATTCGATTTTCTTGTCGAGGATGGCTAGAGTTGGATTCCCATGAATCATGTGCTAAGTATATTGTTTGAATAGTTCTTTTACATGATTTTTAGGTTGTCATAATTGCAATGGCCAATTATTATGGTTTTTGGTTGCAAGACATCTCGCTTTCGAGATAGCAAGCGGATAGTGGAGATGTTGACGCGAACAATGCACATAGTTTTGGTCTCGAGAAGCCGTTTGAAGAATATGCTTCAAAAAGCTGTCCCTTTTTCGACATTCAGAAAACCAAAAGCTAAAAGACAAAAGAACAGAGCCATTAATATATAGATCATACTCTAAGGGCATCTCCAATAGTTTCATCTCAGTTGTCTCTTAGCTATATTAAATGAGTAAAATATTATATGGAGAAGAAAGGAGGTGAGGAGAGATAATGTGCTCTCTTTTGCAAGAGATGACTTGAACCCGTAAATTAACATAAATAGTGAGAGAGTGTGACACAGGAAGTTATGGCAAAAACAGTATAAGATAGTTAGAATAATAATTTACTATTGGAGAGGTTGTCTCTAGTGCTGTCTTTAGGTGAGATAAAAACCTTAAAGACAGACTATTATACATGGCCTAAAGAGTGCTCGTATTAGTTAGTTTGTTTAGATGTCGCCGGTAAGACAAAAAAAACAGAGCCATTAATATATAGATCATACTCTAAAGAGCGCTCTTATTAGGTGTCGCTCGGTTAGGTTGAAATAAGTTGGTTTATAGCTGAAATGCACTGTAGCTAGTTGAAATTATACTGTAGCTGATGGTGGCTTATTTAGTGTAACTAAATTTTAAAAAATTTAAAAATAGAAAAAACAGATTAGCCTATCACAAATAATACAAATGAATACGAAAAAAATAGACCAAAAGATAAAAAATAAAAAAGACAAAATTTAGAAATAATAAAAAAAATAAACTAAACGTCAGACGCTCGATCTAAAATAAGTGAGACCTCAGCTAGTTGTTTGGACGTCGCCAGTAATATGCAGTGACGTCATGGATGAACAACGACCTTAGAGCAAGTATAATAAAAAGCTGTTAGTAGGCTGTATGCTGAGATGGAGGAGAGAGAAGAGAGGTGGGCTGTAAGTTTACAGCCAGCTGAAGCACAAGAACTAAGAAACTTTGTGAGAGAAAGGGGTGGGTCATACAACCTTCAGCTGGCTGTAAACTACTACATAAATGGATTGATAAGTGGGCTGTAAGTGTTCATATAGCTAGCTGAAGGCTGTATTATTAGTCTTGCTCTTAGGTGCTTTAGTTACGTTATCTTAAACTGACTGGTTAGTTGGCGTCAGTGAGATGTTGGATCTGCCATTGCTTCACCTGCAAGATCCATTGCTTCTCCTGCAAGACTCTGCAGCAGGTCAATGCGTCGATCTTTTCTTTGTTTATTACTCCTCCGTTTTTTATTACTTGATATTTTTATCAGACACATATATTTAAGTAGCCATCTTTTATTCATATTATAACAAAAATATCCTAACAACTAATTACTTTAATGAACACTAACTACAATAAGTAGTAAAGTTATGTATTTTTTGCTATCTTTACAAGCACATGAGCAAAAATTTACATTAGGAATAGCAAAGTGTCAAATATTTATAGAAGAAAATCTAGGTTAAAATGCCAAGTAAAGAAACAGAGATGATGATGATGATGATGATGATGATTATTATTATTATTATTCAGGCCTCCTTTTCGATCATGTAATGTAATGGTACAATAGAAGCTTCTTTTCTTTTCTTTCCTTTGTGCAGAGGTAAACAAAAGATGCTAGTACTCTAGTACTAGTTCGTGAATTCTGGACATATGTGGATCTCTAAACACCCGAAAATTCCGTTTTTGGCCCCTAAACCAAAAAAATTCCGTTTCTGGACCCCTTCCGACCGCGCGTTTCGCGAGATGGCGCCACGTGTCCCGGCGGCGCGCGACCGCCCGCTCCACGCGCGATCGCCCGCTCCACCGCGCGACCGCGCGCCGCCAGCGCGCCGCGCCGCCGCGCCGCCGCCGCGCGCGCGCGCGCCCGCGGCTATGCGCGGCGGCCGCATGCTGCCGACCGCGCGTCGCCCTCGCCGCCGTAGCGCGCGCCGCCGCCGATCGCAGCGTCCGGGACACGTGGCACCGCTTCGCGCGAACGCAGCGGTCGGGAGGGGTCGAAACGGAATTTTTGATTTAGGGGCCAAAAGTGAATTTCGGTGTTTAAGGGTCCAAATATGTCCAATTTCTAGTTCGTTCAACCCTTCTAGAAAATCGAATGGGCGAAGAGCAATCGAGTCAAAATTTTCCACGCGATGGGACAAGAGATGATCCGCTTTCCGCCATTTTTACGTGTGAATTCAGACTTACATATGTATACGAGACTTACGGACATATTTGGACCCTAAACATCCCAAATTCCACTTTTGGCCCCAAATCAAAAAATTCCGTTTGGACCCCTCCGACCGCGCGTGCTCGCGAGTGGTGCCACGTGTCCCCCGACGCGGTCGGCGCGGCGCGATCGCGCAGTGAGCGGCGCGGCGACGCGCGGCGGCGGCGGCGATCGCGCTTCGCGGCGGCGCATGATCCGGCGATCGTCCGCGATCGGCGCGCTTCGGCGGCGCGCTGAGGCGCGATGGCGGCGCGCGGCGGCGTGAGCGGGCAGAGCGGTCGCGCGGTCCGGAAACAGCGGTCGGGAGGTCGAAATGGAAATTTTTGGTTTGGGGCCAAAACGGAATTTGGGGTGTTAAGGGTCACATGTGTTCAGAATTCTGTATACGACACGCTCTAGATGCTGCACAGCTTTGTACCATGTGTCAGAGAAAACACAAGCGGATGATTTACATATGCCTGTTCCATAGCATTCATGCGTTGTGTTTTTATAGTTCCATGCTCGCTGTTGCAACGAATTCATGGATACGGCGCCCGGTGGGAGAATTAGAATTTTTTCAATGATTTAAGGTTTTTAACTATAATTTATTAGTCTAATAAATAATAACAATTGAAAGAAATCGAAATAAAAAATTAACTGAAAAACCAAAAAGATTAGACCGGAATCACTTGGATGCCCTGAGATGCTAGAATTTAGCAGTGATTCCAGGAAGCAGCTCAGCGGTTCAGTCTGGAGCTGGCTTAATCTCAGGATGGGATTTTTTTTTTTGCTGATTATTCAGATGCACATGGATCTTGTGTTTCATTTCATTGCACTGGAAACAAATTGTTATATATTTTCTGCCATTGGTGGACTCGAAAATTAACCCACTAGTATTCTACTAGCTAGCTGCCTAATTTTCGAGCTTCCTTTTTTTCCCTATATAGTATAAATCAGGTTGAGTTGCTTGGTCATAATTACTTTTGGAGGGAACCAAACATTTCTTCGGCAAAAACTAGATGCCTTAATCTGCTTAGATTTAGGAACATTTGTAGCAAATTTAAGTAGCTTTGTTCATCTACATCCGCTTAATTGTTGCGATACGTTACTTGAAGAATTTTTGAACTTTCTTAATCTTATTAAGCATTATTGGACATGTGCTGTTTAATTAGTTTCTGAGTTTTTTTTCTGATTATGTTCCTTTTCAGATTATGCTGCATGTTTTCATTGTTTGGAGGAAAAGGACATACAGTGACAAGAAAGCACAATTCCGAGTAAAATAATACTTTCTCTAGTCATAAATATATATTTTGAACATCGACGCGATTTCCAAAACACAATTTTAATCACTAATTTTCTATTATAATATATTTATAAAACCTAATAAAATTATAATATTATGAAAATAATTTTCGAAGACAAATCTTTACATATAATTTTCATGTATCTAATTTAAATATTCAAAAGACATTGATAGTGAAACTTTCAAAAGTTTGACTGCATCTATATCCAAAATGATATGTATTCGTGACTGGAGTGATACCTAGGAGGAACTACGGTTTTTTATTTAGCTAGTTCAATGCTCATGCATTGCTATGGATTAAAAAATCATATGACCTCAGCATGTTTAGTCTGGGCTCGAACTGTGCTACACCCTTGGCTTCGCTGAGGTGAGCCAGTGACCTCCCGAGCTTTGCCTTGGCCCATGTCGTGCTTATACCACTATGCTTGACTACACAGTGCCCTCACCTTTGCTACGACAACCTACATCATGCCGCCGTCATTTGGATTGAACCATGCCATTTGGCTCTGCCACAACGACCTCCTGAGGTTTGCTTCGGCCCACATTGTGCCTCTACCAGTGTGCTCAACCTACACTGCCTTCGGCTCCGCCATGACAACCCACATCGTGCCGCTCGCATAATCCCAATGTTCCAAATCACACAGTTCACAAAAAACTAGGGTGTGCACTCTTGGAAATAGTCATACAGATAAGCAAAAAGGAATGTTTAGATAGGTATTTGGTAAAGCTCACATGCTTCCAGCTTCTCTCTTAGAATTTCAGTACAGTACCGATTGTGCATAATATCATAATGTAGGATCGGAAATGGCAACAGAGGGGGGGGGGGTGAATGGTGCCTTCTAAAAATTTCCCCCAAAGTATCCACGAATAAATCTCCTCTCCGGTAGCTATGAAAAACTATGAAGGAGAAGATTCATGCTCTCTGGAACCCAAAACATACATAGGAGAGGGCGAGACAAAAAATAACAGAAGCGAACCAAAGGATTGAAAAAATCAGAGCTGTTATAGAGCATGGCGGTCGGGATCGCTTTAGCTTTGGCGGTCGGCCGATCACGGCTAGAGGCCGGTCTGACCGCCATTCATTGTCCGGTCTGACCGGAGGCTAAAATGTGGTCTAACCGCTAAGGTTTTCGGTTTGACCGGATGCTTGAAAACAGAGCAGTCTGCGAGCGATAAAAATTCAGAAACAGTAAAACAGAACTCTGCAGATTACAGGGAAATGAAGGAATTTTGCTGCTCTCCTCCAGGTTCTCTCACAAAGGTTACAAACTAAATACCACAAAGATTTCAGAGGGAAGAAGATGCAAACAAAACACTCAATCACACATAAAACACCTCATTTTGCTGAAACCTGACAGCAACAAGGGAGAAATCAGATTTCTTGAGATTCCTTCATCCATTGCTCATGAAACTTTGAGTATGGCAGAGACAAGATCCCAGAGAAAGAAACCACAACTCAAACTCAGAAATGCATCTAGAAAATCAAGGGCCCAAGGTTCTTGCCATCAAACCCTAAAACAGAGAAGATGTAGAAGACTAAAAGTAAATGCAAAACAACAACTCTTCGCCTCATTGATTCCATCCCATGAATGATTACAAGAGAAATGATTACACAGGAGTCCCCATACGCAATTGGAAATGTTATGCTACCTTCTCACTACATGCTTCACATGAGGAGAAAACACTCACACAGGAGACACACACATAGCACTACACTGCTCTTGCTTGCTTACACACACGAATAAGCTACAACTGCTGCCTCCCTCTCATCTTTTTGAAGGCAAAAGCTCACACCAAACAAGCAAATCAAGAAGTGTCATACAACAACCACTCCCTCACATCACACACCATATGACGCAATAAGTCAACACTCACAACCAGATTTTGGAGGGAAATCCACCCACTCCACTCATTTGCTTGAGACAATTTGCCAAATTGCCCTCAAGCACCTTCCCAGAAGCTTCCCGCAATCGGTACCTTGACCGTCTGGACCTCGACTCCTCCCTGAGTCTAGTCCCGGTCCACCTCGTTGTACACGACCACACCCGGCATCCTGACCGTCTGGACCTCTGACTCCACCTGAGCCTAGTCCTGATCCACTTGTCGTTGCCCGTCGTGTTCACCCGACACCGATCGAGACCTCTGACTCCACCTGAGTCTAGTCTTGGTCTGCTCCGTCCCACATGACCGCAACCGACCTCCAACCGTCTGGACCTCCGACTCCTCCCTGAGCCTAGTCCTGGTTCGCTCGTCGTTGCCCGTCGTGTCCATCATCGGTAGCTCCAGCTCCGGTTCCTCGTCTCCCGACTCGCAACCACTTCACCAGCCTCGATCATCTTCGGCATCACTGACCGTCTGGACCTCAACACCTCCTGTGTCTAGTCCCGGTCCTCCTCGCCTCACCATGACCTAGCTCCGAAGTCCTGCAGTCACATAGACAAGCAAACCATCACATAGCACCGCACGAAACAGCATATCAATAATAGCATAAGTAAAAGGTACTCAACCCTAGAATACCCAAAACAAACTCAAACTGTCTAAACAAACTGTCAATTACTCATCACAAACATGTGGATACCTCCATATGGTCTCTCACATAAGAAAGATGGGCGACACGTAATATTTCTCGAGCATATTAAAGTTTGTAATTATTTATATATCAAATCATCACTATCTCTAAAGAAATTTCGACTACAACTCATGAAAACTATAAAACCAGATTTTTGTCATAAAAATGTCTATCTGCAACATCTCATGGCCTTCACATTGAATAGAAGATGCTACATCAAAAGGTATGGAAGAGGTAACAAGAGTTTGTTTTGATTTCGATCTATAACATTCAAGTGGCTTAAAGATGCATTGCTCTGAATGATGTATGCGCAGCATTCATAAAGCTATGTAGAACAATGAAACTGTTCCAGTACCCAATTCCAATATGTACATGCATCAAGATCACATGAATTATCACCACAATTAATCGTACCAACAATTATCAAAATAAAGAGGCTAATACGCTAAATCCTAACTGAAAATTGCAAGCTCTGTATACACATTAATGAGCAAGAACTCATGAATAGTAGGAAAAACTACAACAAAAAGCTATGTATCAGAAATAAAAGAACAATGGAAGACACCAAAATTATTCATCTACAAGTAATCACCAGAAAAACTTATCCAATTCATGAGTCATCTAATCGAATGATAAATGGCGATGACCTTGCTATAAATTTCAAACAACAGTCTTATTATTTGCATGCATACCTCGACAAAAATCAATGACATTCAAGTTGATTAGTTGTTCTGCAACTTGAAATTTCTTCTGTATGAAACAAATCTACAAAGTAAACCCAATCTGTTCATGATGAGAACCATGCTAAAAATTTCAAATGACCGTCGAGGAATGTTTGCATGCATACCTTGATAAAAATCTATGACTTTCAAGTTGATCCAGTGTTCTGCAACATGAAATATCTGCAATAATAAAAACAGAAGAAGCGTTAACTGATGAGAGCAGAAGCGTAGATGCCCAGAAGAGAAGAACCATGGATGTCAGATCGACGGTATCGTCTAAAATAACTCACCTCCCTGATGACACCTAGAGGTTATAAAGACGATCAACCTTTCAGCAAGCTAGAAGTCCTGGATGATACAAATGTGCAAAGAAAATTGATGAAATAGATAATCACCAAGAAGAACTGAACTAACTCTATTATTCTCACCTCTGTTGTGATGGAGCAATGAAGCAAATGTCATGTTTGTTTCTCTCTTTGCTTATATAGCATGAGTGCATGACATTGCTCGAGTGCAATAGAAAATCTTTTCAGTTAGGATAAATAGAAATTTTTTCAGTTGGGATATTAGTAACAATAACAATGATAGCAGCAAAACCATAGGAGAATATAAGCTTACCATTTAACAAACTCCATTTTAGCTGGGCCCACGTGGTCACGTGGGGCTATGGGAGCCACTGTGCTGCAAGGTGGGCATGCAATGGTGCTCGGCATCATCCGTTGTGCTGGACCATGTCATCATGGGCATTGGGCAGCTCCTCATTGCCAAGTGCAAGCCTGACGAGGGGGTGGCTGGCTTGGTCATCGAGTCAACGAACGTCCATCTTGGTCGCAGGGCCTGACCAGGGCACACAATCACATAGTCATTTTGTCAAACATTTGGTGAGTGATGATGAGAGTGAGAGTGGAGTTGAGTTGCTCGCATGCCGGCAGCAGGAAATGTGGCCTTGAGCGGGGAGCAGATGCTTGTGTAGCATCAAGGATAACTGACTAGAGGGGAGTGAATAGGAGATTTTTAAATTTTCTTGCCTCTTAATTAATTTTTTACAATTTTAATGTGACAAGAGTATAATGCACTTGAGACCTACACAATTCTAGTAAAGTTGAGGATCTACAAGAGCACTAACACAAATAAATGATCACAAAGAGTTAAATGAACAAGTGCTAAAAGGAGACAAGAGAGAAACAAGTACACTCGATGTTTTACCGTGGCGTTCGGAAACTTACGGTTTCCCTTAGTCCACGTTGAGATTAGCCCAAACAAATTGGATCGGCTCCACAAATTAAGTTTTCCACCTTAAATCTCAAGTAGGTGAGCTCCAACCTAATGATAGCTCTTCCCCGCTCCGGGTAGGTGAGCTCCAACCTTCACACACGTCGGGTCTACCCACAAGCTTCTTGAGAAGATCACCGGGCAATCTCCACCAAGTCATCTAGGTGTCGGCAAACACCAAGAGTAATAGATCTCAAGTTTCACTTTACCACAATTAAGTGCCAAAGGATCAAACTATTGGATGCAATGCACTTTTTGGTTCAACCACATCAAATGAATGCACAAGGAGTAAATGAGTTGTGGAGTGAATGCTCAATGCTCAAAGATGTTCAATGAGGTCTATTCTTACTGTCCTTGAGCAGGGGTACGGGTATTTATACCTTTACCAACTAAAAGTAGCCGTTAGAGGGAAATTCCAGAAAAATTCAGGGCGAGCGAAAATACCATAGGCCAAAGGCTGGTACTTTCGCTCCAGCTCTGACGCGACAGTAACGGCTATGTCAGAGCTTCTGAACTAGCCGTTGAAAGTCAGCACGGAACTACCGCCGTTATAAATCTAGTAGTTCCGGGAAGTCGACGTGGTACTTCCGCTTGGGCCGAAACCAAAAGTTGGTGCTCTCTGGAAAAAAGGTTTCGCCCTTCCTACCGTAGCTTCCGTGCTCCGGAAGTACCGCTTCGAATTGCGGAACTACCGCTCAAACGGTAGTTCCGACGTTGAAACTCTAGTACTTCCGGATTCCACAAAAATCACCCAGAGGGTGCTCTCTGGAAAAAAAGGCTCCGCTCAGATAGCCGGAGCTTCCGGCAAGCGGAAGTAACACGATTTACACGCCAATATTTCCGGTTGCCCGGACAGAGCACCGAGCACATCCGGGGGTGCTCTCTGGAAAAAAGGTTCTGCTCGATTTTTCGGAGCTTCCGGGCGCCGGAAGTACCGCTCAAGACTGTGGAACTTCCACTCTGCGGTAGTTCTGCCGTTAAAACTCTGGTACTTCCGTTTTTCCAGATAGAGCACGGATTTATCTTTTAAATTTGATTTTCAAAGAATGTATGATCGTAAATTTGATCCAAATAGCACAAAAATTATGCTATTAAGCTATTTGCCATGATCTCTCTTTATGGTATGACATTTAGGCTATAATCCGGTCTTCCACCACTTCTCCTAAGACCGGTAAAAATAAAAAGAGGGTCCTAGTCTAAGTATACCTTTGCCTTGAGCCACTTTTGATCTTCATGTTGATCCTTAGCACGCGTCTTGTCATCAACTTAGGGACTTAACCTTTTAAACACTTGTCAAACATGTTAGTCCCATATTCACATAAATTCATTAATTACCAAAACCATTTTTAGGGACCTAGATGCTTTCAGCTTGCTCCAGCTGGCATGCGCACAGTGGTGGCATGCATAGGTAAGGGTGTGTGGGTAGGGTTAGGGTTGAGGCAGTGATCTTGCTCTGATGGGCACAAGCGCAAGGGTGGCGACGACGTGAAGGAGTGTAGGTGTGAGGGGAATGCAAGGCAGTGGTGTGAAGCAGCGGAGGTAAGAGGGAGGACGCGTGCAGATATGTGATGGGAATTCAAGAGTAGAGGAAGGGTGGGATCGAGCGACAAGCGAGGGCGAGAGATGAGTAAGGAAAAAATTACTCGGCTTACCACAACCGGTGTGGCCAAGGAGGATGTCAAGGGGGTTGTGAGAGGAGTACAGTGCGGAGTGGGGGTGAGGATGCCTGGGCCGACCACAAGGAGGTTGGTCAGTGTAGGGAGGACATTGTAGCTGGACGAGGCGATCAATGGTGACCAGATCTAGACTGGAGAGGTTTGGGTGGGGCTAGAGGTAGGCAACTTAGGATGAAGGAGCGGAACGGGGTGGAGAGGAGAGGAATGTGGAGTGCGGTGGAGCCGATGGACAAAAGCGCATGGTGGAATCAAGGGAGGAGGGAGAGGGTGCCATACGATGTCTCCATGGCCAAAGGGATCACGCGTATGAGAGAGAGCGGCATGGTCCCACTAGTCGGCGTGATTTTGTTCGTGAGGAGGGGAAGAGTAGATGAACCACGACCACTAATTCACTTTTTTAAGTAGAAGCGAAAAGAAAATAAGTACCCAAATTCGAGCCAAGGAGGGCTTGCGTGGAACTCAGTTCATAGAAAGCAAGCAAAATACAAATATAGAGAATAAATTTTATTTTGTCAACAAACTAATTTATACTTATTTAAAGCTGTTGAAAATTAGGATATGGCCATTGACACTGATGCATCTTATCCTTCGGATGTGAAAACTTTATGGTACAAAATGGTTGGCCAGAGAGCTACTCATTAGGCTTGTCTTCTGTGCAAACATATTTTGGTGTTGCTACTTGTATCATTCCCTGTTAACACGACACAATGTGGTGTTTTTTTGGCTACATGGATTCCACGTACACACTAACTATTTGTTCCAAAGCAACGAGAGGGTACTTGGCATTCCTGCTGGGAAACCGGCTCTCCAAGTGGAAGGGATGGTACTTGTCATTTCAGATTACTCGTGCAAAATTTTTTAGTTTATTTAACTACAAATAAAAGATAGAGGCTCTCTATTTTGTAAACATCAAGGAAGACGCCAGCTTGCTCTTTCTCAAACTTTCGTCCATTGTTATTCATGTAGATCGCACGGGCACAGTAGTAACTCAACCATGTCACAACTTGGTCAAATAAACAAAACGGCTTTTTAACCGTTATTTTCAGTTTATCATTTATGACTTTATTTGAGCAAATAAACAAAACGGCTTTTTAACCGTTATTTAAAAATAATTTATCAGATTTAATTTATTCATATAAATATACATACAAAAAAATTATAAGTCGCAACATAAAAAATGAGCCGGTGCCGAAAAGATTCTCGTTAATCAACGAGTAAACTGTGTACAACTTGAATCTCCGCCATCGCTTGGTACGGCCCATTGCCTTGACATTAGAGTGAATGTGGGCTTTTCTACATGGGCTAAAAAGGGCGACTGTTCCTTAGGCAGACCTGTGTTTAGACCAGGCCTCACAAGTTCTATTTTGTTTAACAAACACAAGTCCCAAGCAAGAAAGTTATTCTGATCGAGAAAAAGATCCTCATAATATCAGGTTCGGATAAAAAAAGAAAAGGAAAACAATCAAACCATCGAAAAAATGCAAAGGAAAAATAATCAAACCAGTAGGTTCTGTTCTTCAATTTTCAAACAGACGATCCAGGTAGCAAACTAAATCATCTGCGCAGCAAATCTCGTACCAAACAGAAGCGTTCATCACTTTCGAGAGGAGTTTCAAAGATCGGCGATTGCGAAGTGTCACTGCATGTTATTATTACAGTATTTACACAGGGATGTTGTATGCATACACAGCGCAGACGCAGTGGATCTCTCGGATCGATCTCGAGCTGAAACCCAAACCAGAAACGACGCGACAAATTAACCAAAGGTAGACCACAGCAGCTGACAAAACCAACTGATCTGATTTATTTATTTTTTCTCTAGTTTTCTTCTTATGTCAAGATGGATGAGTTTGGTCGCTCAGCGCGGCTGCTGGATCGTCCGGGGGCTAACCCTGCCGCCGCCGGCGACCCTCCTGGGCGCCTTCTCCGCGTACCTCGGGCCCTCCGGCGTCGAGCAGTGCGCCCGCCACCACTTGTCGATCCCCCACGGCGCCACCTCGCCTCCTCCTCCTTTCTTGCCGGCCGCCTCTTCCTTCCTCTCCTCTCCTCCATCTGCTTCGCGCAACACCGAATAAATAGACGAGACGTCAGAAACACGAGAAAAAAAGAAGTCAGGTGTAAATCAAGAGCTCGAAGCCGATAGCGTACGGTGGTGCGGCGGCGGCGGGGAGAAGACGAGGTCGTCGGGGAGGAAGCCGTCGCCCTCCCCGAGGTCGAGGAGGCCGAGGGCGCCGTAGTCGCGGAGCCAGCGGTCGCGGAAGGCCGGGGAGGAGGCGACGAGGCGCCACCACTCGGGGGAGAAGTCCTCCACCTCCGCCGCCGCCGCCGCCTCCTCCACGGCGCGGTACCAGCTCCCCGGCACGAACGGCTCCGCCCACGGGTTCAGCCTCCCGCCATTATTGCCGCTGCCTCTCGCCACCTCCATGCCTTTCTTGATTCGAGCTGTCTCGGCTACCAGTACACTGCTCAGTGACTGCCGCGCTGCGGATAGGGCCGCTTGCCGGGATGACTGATGAGATATAACATGACGCGTTCGCTGGATCTTTTCGGCCGGCCGGCCTTATCCGTTACGGCGCACATGGCATGGTCCGGCGCAGGTCGACGCCCACGGTATTAATTCGTTTGCTTGTTCCATCACGCACCGCTGCGACGGGGTGACGTGTCTGTCTCCTTGCCGATGCCACGCTGTCGCCTCGGCATGCGAGACAAATGCCTCGTGTCGATCGCACGGGCCATGCGATGTGACTCGTATATCTACCCCTCTATAATACACCAAAATTTTCTTTACTAAATCCACCCCCTCAACCACCCTCACAGTCATGCCTAATCTAAGTTCACCCAAATTTGTGTGTTAAAGTAATCTAACTTTATACAAATGAATGGCCTGGATCTCTTCTCAAGTCTTCTTCTCTTACTCATTGAAGATCCTAAGGCCAAAATCATCCGGATCATGCACATCATTGAACCCAGAACCCCACCCTGCGCCCACGGACACGCCCGACAGCGCCTCCACCCCGCGATACCGTCTCCACCGAGTGCGCCTCTGCGCTTAATCCGCGCCTCTCGTGGGACGCCACCTCTCCTCCTCATTTCCTTTCCAAAAGCAGATCTTGGCAAACAATCACATCACAATACGCAATCATCGCCACCGTGGAAGAAAGGGACGATAGGCGCGCGGCGTGCAGCGCGCGCTCCGTCACCGCTCTCCCGCCCATTGTCGTCGTCAAACGCATGATCGATCATCTATGAGCAACGGCTGTTGGGAATCGGCAAAATCCACGGCCTTGATCCATCTGTCTGTTTCCCTATCAACATGGATGTAGCGAAGGGCCGATCGAAGACGATGCGGACAAATAGTTGACCTAGAACAAGACGACTACGAAGCGTCTTTGCGAGGATGTGAAGTCGATAGTCTTGAACACACAGATGAAGGCATCATCCCGACATAATAAACCTAAGAAGTCAAACAATGCAAAAGTCCTGCCTCAAGGTGAGTGGTCTTCAATTGTATCTTCTTTACTTATTTGGGAATTAATTAATAATAAAAATAATTTCTCTGTAGATTATGAGTGTACAAAAGAAGATGCTGATATAATTGAATACATGAAAGCAACACCGAAAAAGGGTACTCGTCAACATCGATAATAATTGGGTAAGCAGAGATGACATGGATTGTCTTTTCCGTGATTGAGCGAGCAAGTGAATGGCGCTGTAAGTATGTTTAAGATCTTTTGCATTGATTGATGTATACCAAATATCTGGGTTCAATTCTTCATCACAAATTAAAAATTGCAGGTCCTAAGTGCTTATATTCATTGTATCGGCATGAAGAACACCTACTGACATAGAAAAGGTGGAGATGTTTATTTAGAAAATACATTTATTTCCACTTGCTAAAACGTGACGGAGACCCTAAGGTGGCATTGAACTATAAAGATGACGTAGATTATACAAGGGTCGAAAAGTATTTACACGCGATACTCAGTAAACTTGTCGATGCCATAATTATTATATATATAATATCATGCGGATGTTAATTTTGTTAATTTAAAGATAGAAGAAAAATTTGAGATAAAACTCGTTAGTGCAGTGTTCCTTCCCATTAATATTGAGAAGTTTCATTGGTACCTAGCGGTTGTGAATGCTAAAAATGTGAGATACATGTCTTGGATTCTTTGGACGAGAACTATCGCATCGTCGAGATCTCAAAACTACTGTAGGGCTTAATGATTAATATATAGTTTCATATTGTATTTTAATTCTAATATTCCTTTCTAAATCTTGGTGTTTGGTCACACTTGATTAAGAGGATGGAAAGAGTAATAAAACTTGCAGCAGAGCATACACATTTGCACTGAGATGAATGGGCGGATATTAAAGTGGCATCTTGGCCAATTATAGATAAGATCATCGAGAGAATGCAAGCAGATGGGTAAAAGATCATCGACTTGTTGTGTATGCCATTCTTGGGACTTGCAATGGTATCTCAGATCACTCACGTTAGTTTTTTCACTTTTGCAGGTAAGTTGTGGTTTATGGATGATCAACTATATGGAGTATTGGATGGAATTACTCTATCGACCATGTGACCCTGTAATTCATAGGAAGATTTCTAAACATAGTCACTTTTTTTGGTCAAATAATCGGTTAATAGATCAGCACTTGCTCATATTTTCAGGATGATATAAGTAAGTTTAGGTTCAACTCCCTGCAATCTTGTGGAACTCCACATTAAACACAGCGAGAGGGTACCAGGATGATGAACAAATCCCTTAACAAGGAGCAGCGTGCAAGATTTGATGAAATCATACATCATGTCATGAATAAGAAGAGCCAGGTGTTTTTCGTGGATGGTCTAGGAGGAACAGGAAAGACATTCCTATACAAGGCACTTCTTGCTAGAGTCCGCTCAAAGGGATTAATAGCAATTGCAACGGCAACTTCCGGTATTAAGCGTCAATATTGCTCGGAGGACGACAGCACACTCAAGGTTCAAAATCCCAATTAAGCTTGTTGACAATAGCACATGCAACTTCACAAAGCAAAGTGGCACCACTGAGTTCTTGTGTCGGCATCTTTGCTTATTTGGGATGAGGTTGCAATGACAAAACGTCAAGTCATCGAGTGTCTTGATAGGTCCCTACAGGATATTATGGATTGTTCTTTGCCATTTGGGGAAAGGTTGTGGTATTTGGTGGAGATTTTAGGCGGTGCTTCTTGTGGTAACACGTGGGACAAGAGCACAGTAACGAGATGCTACGCTGCAGAGATCATATTTATGGGACAATATAAGGAAGACACGATTATCACGTAACATGAGAGCTCAATCGACCTATGGTTTTCATATTACCTACTCGAGACTGGAAATGGCACGAAGAGACGATTGGAGATGATTATGTACGCCTACCGATGATATTGTAATTGGATATACTGACGACGAAGATTCAGTAAACAAACTCATTCAGAAATCTTTCCATCACTTGAGGAAAATGCAAGATCAACGGCTTATATGAGCACACGTGCCATTCTTTCTACCAAAATGCACATGTAGATCAGCTAAATGCAAAGATGATTGACAAGTTTCAGGTGAGAAAAGGTTTTCATAGCCGACTCTGTCGATGACGATTCAAGAAATAACTACCCTATTGACTTCCTAAACTCCATCACTCCAAATGGTCCGCTCCACATGAGCTCAAAGTGAAAATCCACCGCCCCGTGATCCTTCTCGCAATCTAGATCCTAACCACAGATTGTACAATGGAACAAGACTCATGGTTAGAGCATTCCAAAACAATGCAATTGATGCATAAATAGTTGGTGGCCACCATGCAGGCAAGAGGCTGTTCATTCCTAGAATCCCTATGGCTCCGTCCAACGATATCTCACTTCCTTTCAAGTTCAAGTGGAAACAATTCCCGATCCGCCTGAGTTTTGCAATGACCATAAACAAAGCGCAGGGCCAAACCATCCCAATGTGGGCATCTACCTTCCAGAGCCTGTTTTCTCACATGGACAGCTTTATGTCGCGCTATCAAGGGGTGTATCAAGACAAACGACAAGAATTTTGGCCAAACAAAGAAAGAAGTAGATGCCTCAGGGAAGAGCACCAAAAATATTGTGTATAAAGATGTCCTAGCATGGTGATGTGGTAAGTAAATAGTCCACAAATACCTATTTCCTTACTGTGTTTCATATTTCTTTATGTGACAAAAATGTTTGTTTTCTTTGTAGCCTCAAGTTTAAACAATGTGGGGATGGAGACAGTCGTCGGTGCGTTTGAACAAAAATGGCTAGGGCAGCATTTGGATGAGAGAGAATCATCTAAGAGAGATGAGATTGAGCAATACCTATTATAATTTTGGAAATATAGTTTTTAAGAAATAATTCTAGTCATGAAACTAATGGCCAGGCTAACTAGGTCACGACCTGCAGTCAATATGCTCTGATACCATCCCTGTAGGGACCCAGATTTTATAATCCGGATTCTACTGTGTTTAGCTGCACTATTCTCTGGATCAGTAGATAGTGCACGATTCTGATTATGGACATCAAAATACATATCATGCGGAAGCGTAAATATAATAGTAAACTTACTCATGGGCCGATGAGGCGAAATCATTAAATTGCAGCGTGGAAGAACGAAGCACAGGTGGGACCTTCAGACGTGCCCACGTGCGACCAACCGGAGGTTCGCGACCTAGCCCTTGACATCTTCATCTTTTACGCGGCTTGTCCCATCTTGTTGCCGAGGCGCAGTGATTTGATTTCCGATTCTGAATTTTGTCGCAAAGCGAGTATGAACACTCCAACCCCGTGCTCTGCGAGCCAATACACAGAATGCAAATAAATAGTATGCATGCCTTATCAAAGGAGAGGCTCGGGTTATTTTATTTGCCAAAAATCACTTTTAGTAGCATTATTGTTATCACATCATAGTGTTATTATTCCTACCTAAACTCCACACGACGATTGCCATAATTGACTTAATCCACCAAAGACACACTTCCCTCATCGATTCTTGTCTAAGACTCCAAACAATGAGTGTCATCATTTAACTAATCCACCGACTGATTCCTTCTATATTGATTCTTGTCTAATACTCTAAACCGAGAGCGACATCATTTAATTAATCAACCAATCATACACTCTCTATATGGTTTGCTGTCTACAACTCCAAATAGCGAATATCATCAATTGTTCAATCCACCAATCAAATGCTGCCTAATCCTCAAACAACGAGTATCATAATCTATATAATCCACCGAGCAAGTACTGCCTAAAACTCCAAGCAGCTAGTGGCATTATTTATCTAATATCACTTATTTAATCCACCAATATCTTTTGTATTCTAATCCCTAACAGTCCAATCCTTTTTGTTACTGATCCACAACCATAATTTGCTCTTCCACTTATCACCTTATAATCCATCTCTAACTACTTCACTATTGTACCTCCACCAAGAATATCATTGATCAAGTCTACGAATCGCTAGTATACATCCACCAAAAATGTCATTGATCAGATCTAGAATTCTCTAATAAATATCCACCAAGATTATCATTGATCAAGATTAATCTCCCATAGTTATTTTCATGCCTCCAAATTCCCAAGGTTCAAATTATCCATCTAATATTTGATCAAATCATATTAATCCCATCATTGTCAACATCTTCCAAGAATTTATATTAAGTATTAGTGTTGTAATCCAACAATTACCTTTATATTCCCTAATTCTCCAAAGATCATTTAAATCATCTATCTAGCCTATATATTCATTTAGACTCCACCAATTTATTTTTTCCAGAATTAACACTATCATTATCCCTATTATGATCAACATAAATCCACCAACTTCTTTATGCAATTACCATAAACAGCCATCTTCTTTTCTTACGACTCTATTTATTCTTCCCATATTTTATTTTGTAAGAATAGAAATGCCACTATTTGAAATACAATATAAAATTACCTGAGACCTAGCAGCTTTGGAACAAAACATAATGTTCAAGGAATATTAACATGATTTTCCATACATATGGCATCACAACATATGCCTAATATCACCATAATTTCTCTATACATACGACATCACACCGTATAACATCTTTTAGCATTATAGCCGCTTAACTTACCACTGGGACGACACCCAGGACAACTCAATCAGGGCTTTCCACTGCCCTCCACTTTTCCATTCCCATTTTCCAAATATTTTTAAATAGAACTATATCTAGTTAAGTTCCCATGTCCGCCCTTGACCGTGGGCACGGCTATTCGAATAGTTTTGACTCTGCAGAGTTTGTACACTTTCACCACAAGAGACAATCAACTTGTTGCCCCACACGATTCCTTAGAAGTGTGGTTGAGCAGACCGTCACAGTGACTTTTCAAAGTATCTAGTCCCTTTTATCATCTCACTTTATGGGCTTCTCCCACTTGCGGTGTGTCCCATCTATGCGCGGGATGTTCCCCACAGTTACTAACGCAGCCGGGTTTCTCAACTCCCCGCAAAGATTAGAACAGCTGGGCAAACTTCACCCCCCACTGGTGTCCCTTCAGGCCCCCTTGCCATAGCTTAACACTTCTATCCCCTACCGGTGAGATGAGTCCAGGGGTTCGATAAATTTACTTAGCCAAGTTGTATTTTACAGACTTGTGGTTGTACTGTTTTACACAGGAGGTCATGACAAGATTCGGTCCTTAGTGGTATCTGGGTGGTCTACCACTAACCCACTTTGTGCATCCACTGCACCACACTCACACCCTCAAACAATGGGCATATAACTAGAATATTAAATTAAACATGTATTTGCATATAAAATAACAGCATGCCATTTGATAATTTAAAACAAAGTAATTTGCATAAAATGTAGGTTCAACATGATGAAAGTATTGACTCGCCTGGCACGGTTTACCGCGGTCTTGAGCTCACACAAAGTTGCCTCATGCGATGATCTTTAATTTCTGGTCTTCATCGATCTCGTTCCCGCTTGATCCGTAGAATCTTTAGGCTCCAGTTTCTAATTACGCGACAAACGACTGAATCCAAATAAAAGCAAATAACTCAAAAGATCCAAATAAATCCGAATAAACTTAATTTAGTTTTATTATGAGTTAACGGGTGATTTGAGGCAAGGTTGGTAATAGAATACGATAACTTGATCCTTTATTTATAATCTCTTTTGTTATTTTTGTATTTATCAAGGAAGTTCCATGAGTTAAGTTGAACCTATGAGTTGGTATATTTCGTCAAGTGCTAATATTCAGGGCATATGATATATGCGCAATGCATATAAATTCTAGCTTACCGAATCAATCGTATAGTTTGTGTTTATAGCATTTTGTAGTAAGATATTTTATGTACCTTTGGTTATGATTAAGCATAATTCAAGTTGAATTAGTGTAGGAGCCCAGATATTACAATCCGGATTCCTCTGTGATTCCACCGCACTATTCCCTGGATCAGTAGATAGTGCTCACAGATTACAGTTCTGAATATCAAAATTCATATCATGCGGAAGCGTAAATATAATAGTAGACTTACTCATAGGCCGATTAGGCGAAATCATGAAATTGCAGCGGCGGAAGAACGAAGCACGCAAGTGGGACCTTCAGACATGCCCACAGCACCAAGCGGAGGTTCGCGACCTAGCCCTTGACATCTTCATCTTCTCGCCAGCTTGTCCAATCATGTTGCCGAGGCGAGGTGATTTGATTTCCTGATTCTGAATTTTGTCGCAAAGCGAGCATGAGCACTCGACCCGTGCTCGCGAGCCAATACACGAATGCAAATAAATAGTATGCATGGCTTAACAAAGGAGAGGCTCGGGCTTTTTATTTTGCGCAGAGTGCTTTGAATACAATTAATTAAAAGCCCTATGACTTAGCAATCTTGGAACAAATCATAATGTACAAGGAAATGCATTATTAATATCGATTCAGATTCCATCCACCGTTACATGGCATCTGCACCATATAGCAATTTCTTCAGCGTTATAGCCGCTTAACTTACCACTGGGACGACGCCCAGGACAATTCCAAACCAGGGCAGTCCTTCGCCCTTCAAGTTTCCCATTCCCAGTTTCCAATGTTTTTAAAGCAGAACTATATCCAGTTAAGTTCCCATGTCTGCCCATGACCGTGGGCACGGCTATTCGAATAGTTTTGACTCTGCAGAGTTTGTACACTTTCACCACAAGAGATAATCAACTCGTTGCCCCACACGTTTCCTTAGACATGTGGTTGAGCAGACCATCACAGTGACTTTTCAAAGTATCTAGTCCTTTCTCCCATCTCACATTATGGGTAACCTCCCATTTGCGATGGGTCCCATCTCTGGCGCTGGATGTTTCTCACTACTACTAGCGTCTGGGCTCCACTCCCCTCTGCGCTAGTACGATCGAGAAACTTCACCCTACCCGTGTCCCTTCGGCCCCTTGCCATAGCATAACCCCATCAATCCACTACCGGTGAGATGAGTCCGGATTTGATAAATCTCATTGGGCCAAGTTGTATTTCTGAGACTTGTGGTTGTCTTTGTTTTACAGGTTGACATGACGAGATTCAGTCCTTAGTATTATCGAGCGGTTCTACCACACTCCACAATTTTGTGCATTCCTTCGCACCACATACCAGCCCCAAACCATCCGCTCGAGATATTAAAGCAAATTGAGAGTTTTGGGAATACAAAATAACCATATCCAACATACACGGTCATTATCACCATGATTGCCCAACCAACTTTTCTCATGATTAAAAGTGATGCTTGGCGCTTCGCGCCATGAGTACCTAAACAATACTACGCATGGCATACAATTACGGACTTATTTTTGAAAGGTTACTATTATAATTTGTGCTAGGCGACAATGTTCACATGTTCAAATATTTCAAAGGAGGGTAATATTAACCAAGTACACAATGGGATATAACTAGAATCTTAAATTAACATGTATTTGCATATAAATAACCGCATGCAATTTGATAATTTAAAGCAAAGTAATTTGCGAATGTAGGTTCAACATGATCAAAGTATTGACTCGCTTTGGCGCGGTTTACATTGTCTTGAGCTCACACAATGCTTTCTCTTGAGCTTTTGGTCTCTATCTTCACTTGAGCTTGATCTCGCTTGATCCATTGAATCTTCACGACTCCGATTTCTAATTACGTGACAAACGATGAATCCAAATAAAGCAAATAACTCAAAAGATCCAAATAAATCCGAATAAACTCAACTTAGTTTTATTACGAGTTAATGGGTGATTCAGTGAGTTGAGGCAAGGTTGGTAATAGCATACGATAACTTGATCTTTCTATTAATAATCTCTTTGTATTATTTTGTTATTTATCAAGGAAGTTCCATGAGTCGGGGTAGACCTATGCATCTATGTATGAGCCTAGTGGGTAGATATTCCTTGCACTTAGGTTATGGTGAATGCAAACTGATGATGGATGAGATCTGACTTATTCTATAAACCTTTTAGTCGAAGGTATTATAACATTTGGACATCTTTATTAAGTTTTTAGACCAATCTCTGATATAGGCTTTCACTATTAATTAGATTAAGATAAATAGGAAGGGCTCAATATCTATTCTTATAGGGTAATTAATTTAGAATTTAAATCTCTAATAATCCCATTATCATATCTTATGTATCTTCCTTCATAGCTAGGTTAAATTTAAGTTGAATTAGGATCCACTCATATGGATCCTAACTTGTTATATATACAACTATGCTCAATACTATTATTTACTAAATCTAGTATTAAGATTTCAATTAATGGTATAATTATTATTTTATCTATGCTTTAGTTACTACTTAGCCTTATTCCTAATTCAGCTGTCTGGCAAAGCTTGGTATGTAGCATTTTATGTAACCCTAATTACTTGTGTTAATGGTTACATATTTACTTTAAAGTATCTATATGTTTGTAAGATTAAGGTATCTATGGTTAGACATGTATTGGGCTCATATATATCCTAATAAATTGTGTACCTTCTATGGATGTATCTTTAATTAGAATGTTATTAATCTTGGGCTATACACTAAACCACATTTTATTAATGCCTTTATTTGATAACTAGACCTTATCTAAATATCTAGACTATATTAGTTGTTCATATAGTAAACAATCACATGTTTAAAATGTTAAGTAACCTTAGTTTACATCCTAATGTAATTTATTGGCTTCCAAGGATTAATCCTAGATTTAAAATCTCTATTGATCTTATTTACCTTCTAATTAAATAATATTAGCTTCTATACAATATTCCCTAATTATGCAAAATTTCACCAAAACTTCATATGAGCTCTAAAATTCATGATTTAAGTTTCATTGGATAGATATTGAATTTAAATGAATTTAGAAATTTGTTTCACCCAATTTGGAGTTAGAATGAATAAGTTATGCCCTTATGAAATTCTCAGCTCTAATAAATCCAGAAAATAACAATCGGCGGTGGGGTCCAGCTTCTGTTTAATTAAAGGCCGGGCCCACATGTCAGTTTGACTTGCATTAACTAATCTTAATTTAACCGTTAACTGTTAATTAGGTGTCTCAATCATGATTAGCACTAATGATGTCCTAACCGGCCACTACTGATGTCGTCTTCCTCCGGCCGTGGAGCAATGAGCTCGCCACGGCGAGGAGGCGGCAGTGCGTGGGCATCCCGAAATGGGTTGCTCGCGCCGCCCCTACCGACAGGTCTCGCCGCCCATTTGGCGGCGGGGTGGTCGGCGACGGCTTGAGGCGGCGGCGAACAGGGAGGAGGGGATATGGCGACACAGGGCATAAGAATCCGATTCATTTGCTAGGGAGCATCTTGATATGGTCAGGAAGCTACCTCGGGGGTCAGTGGAGCTTGAGGATGGCTGTGGCGGCCTAGCGGCGTGTGAGGCGACGATCGGAGGGTGCACGCGCGGTGAAGAGGAGCGGGAGAGGCTTGTCCGATGGTGGGGTTGACTTTGCGATGTCCCGAGGATGCTCCGGCTCGGTGGAATTGGTCCGAGGTGGCTCCAATCGACGGCGATGGCCCGCCGGCTTTGGGAAGAAAGGGCTCACCGGAGAGATTTGGTGCACGGGAGCTCGATTAAGTGAGGGAGGGGGTAGAGGGGGAACGGGTATACGCCGTGATGCGGCCGGATTGGTGGGGGATGCTCCGGGGTACCCAAACGACATGGAGGCAGCGGCGGCTTGCTTGGGCAGAAACGGGAGAAGAGGCAGGGAGTGCGCGCGGGAAGCTTCTTATGGCCACAGGGGGCTGCGGAGACGGTGTGCGGCGCGGGGAAAACCGTGGGCGGGGGCTGCGCATGGAGGACACGTGGAGGAAGAGAGCTGCGGCGCAGCAGAGCACGCACGCGCTCACGGGCGTGACCCGGGTGAGGTGACGGGACGCTGGCGACGGGGTAGGCGCGGCGCAGAGGGTGGAGGCGGGCGGAGCTGCGCATGGCTGCCACGAGGCGGGGAATCCCTGCGCACGGCAGAGAGAGAAGCGAGCCGTGGGAGGAAGGAGAGAGGGGAAGACGGGCGCGGGTGCGGGGCCTCCGGTCAGAGGAAGCGAGCGGGGAGGGAGCAGGGCCCATGTGGCATTGGCGAAGAGCGAGGGAGCGGGTTGGCTGCGGCCGGGGAGAAACGGCGGGGCGAGGGAGAGCAACGATCGAGAGCTGAGCGCGGGGCAGAGAAAAGAGAAGGGAGGAGGAAGGAGAAGCCACACACGCGGCGGGCGGTCGGCTCGGGCGATGGAACGGAACGGAGAGAGAGAGGGGGTTGGGTGGGCCTTGGTACTACTGACCCCAATTCTTTTTATATATATATTTTATATTTACACACTTTATGAAATATTTATATTTCTTTATTCCTATTTTGGTATACATATACATACATATTTTTTATGCTAGTCTTTTGTATACATATATAATTGCATATATTTTCTCTATTTATTTTTGTTGCCTTTATACTATCTTTTTCGAAATGTAATTTTATATTTTAATAATTCAGGTTTCTCTCTTCTTATACTGGATCATCTTTTCAGATTCAAATTTATAATCTTGAGTTTTCATTATTTACATATTCACCTTTTTGGTATTATTAATGTTGGTCTTGGTCTTTTATGAATTTCTCCAATTTTTAAAAACCTCAATCAAATTCAGGAAAACCCCATGAAATCCAAATTCCAATAGAACATTGCAAAAACAATTCAAGAAATTCATATTTTCAAATTTTAAATTTTTGGGATGTTACAAACCTACCCCCCTTAAATGAATCTCGACCCCGAGATTCCGGTAGAGCAGAAAGAATGGAGGTGGGTTATATTGGCTAGCATTGGGTTTCAGGGTGTTGCTCGACGTATAGCTCTTTAGCTTCATGGAGAGATGAAAATCTGCACAATAGGAGTTAGAACCTGAAGAAGTCAAAAGGGAAGAGAGAAACCTTGTTCTTCTGGATAAGTCGTAGACTTCCAATTACTTGCTCTTTGACGTTGTTGTCTTCACGTCGTCGTAGAATGGAATAGTTGCATCGCCTATTGGACATATGGCTGTAGAATTTTCATACTAATAGGTGGGTAGCAATGGTCTCTGCCGTAGGGGTAAACAGAAGGGGAGAGGACTTGCACTTAAAGGAGGCAAAAAGGGAGGAAGGAGATATTTATTCTTCTGGAGAGGTCGTCGTCTTCAGGGTGCTTGCTCCTTGATTTTGCCGACATTATATTTTGTAGTGCTACCCCCCTTAAATAAATGATGATTGTCATTATTCATCCATTGTACTCTAGCTATCTTGGTCATCACGAGATTAGCGGGTGGTCTTCTTCATAGTGATGTTGTTTTCCTCAAATATTGGAAGGTTGCAGAGTCTCCACATCTTCTTGATTGCACTGGTTTTGGGTTACTTATTATTTTGTTCCTTTGGATCCGATGAGGTTTTCAGAAAAGGTGAGAGGGAATAGCATGAGATGAGGATTGAATTGCGGAGATAAGGTGTTCTAACCCATTTAACTTTAAAGGAAAATACCCCGGAAGCTGGGGTGATACAGAACCACACAAATTTTAAAAGCAAGTTTTTCCTTGTGACTGCGAAATAGGACGCCCAAGGGCAAGAGGCAGTGCACAGAGCCAGATAAAAGCTTGCAACAATACAACGTCTACTCGGGGAGCACACATAGGAGGGGGCAGGGTTCATATACACAGTCCGTCTAGAACGAGACCATCTTATCTTCATGATCATCTTCGACGTTCCTAACCTTAATATTTGGAGTAGGGGTATGAGAAAAGGATCAAAATTTTCCTTTTGTAATTAATGGAAAGAAGTGGAAAGTATTTGGGGTAATTAGTTCTCTTTCTTGTAATTATTTTGGTAATGCAAAAACCTTGTATATGTATACCTATATTTTTATCAAGGTGTTCTAATCTCTTCCAATGTCCAAATATCCCTCAATGAATCAATTCACTCCCATACGATTTTTTTTTGGTACATAAGGCTTAGAATCCAACGGCCTTTATGATTTAACTTCCACTTTTGCAAACTACACTTAGGCTTTCTTTCTTCATTAATTGTTCATGGCATTACTGCCATCTAAGACTCCAAACAGCGAAGGAGATTATTTATTTTATTTGATCCACCAATCATACTCGTCTTATTGTATCATCCATCACTTCCTTAATCTAGTCATGATTATCTAAGTCCCGCATAAATCTTTGACCTTCAATTATATATTTGTGGATTAAATATCATATCTTCACTATGACTATATAATCAAAATCTCGGATCCACTATTGGTCAACTTATTAACTCTACAATCCAATGAAAATCCAACGCCTTCACTTTAGATCCACCAATATAATTCTTCCATTTAAAACTTTATTAATCGAATCGAAGTTACCAAATTACGATATGTGCCTGAACTTCCACCACATCTTTATAAATCTAATCTCAGGTTCGTCAATTGCCAGTTTTATCAGCTTTCCAATCCTATGAAAATCTAACTTTCTTTATTTAGATCCACTGATGTCTTTCATATCATGACCTCCTAATAATCCAGTCTGGCGTCATTGATCCAAATCCATAGTTTGTTTCTCCAATGATCAACCTGAATCTTCATTGTCTATCTACTCCTAAATTCTGAATTCTAATGATTATCCATCATTGATACTTTTAAATCTACCAGTGTCATGTATATCAAGACTTCCTAATAATCCAAGGTTGTATTCAAAATCATAATTACTCCTCTAGTAACCACCTATATCTTCAGTGACAACCTCCGAATTAATTCATTACTATGAACATCTTTCAGGAATAATGTTATTAATCAAGCATGTACTTTGATAATTGTTATCATCTCTCCAATTTTCTCAAAATTCTATCAATTTGTCTAGCAATCGATCATATTCCATTATTCCACTATTGTAAATATCTCCCAAGAATTATGTTATTTATCAATGTTGTACTCCCACAATTATTTTCATATTTCCTATTTCTCCAAGAATAACTTAATTCATCCATCTAGTCATTCTAATTCTTTCCGTTAGGCTCCACCAATTTTTTTTTTGTTCTTCCAATTTTCACCCTATTGTTTACTCCAGAAATAAAACAATCTTTGATATTAAGCTTCAAGGTTAAGCACCATGACTCTTGGCCTTAAGTGCGTTTTTCATAGAAAGCTTACAAGAGAAGCGCTGGATTTTCATCACTTTGAATTTGGGTAAGAGAGCTTCAGAAGTAAAATGGCCAGGGCAGCATATGGATGAGGGGGAATCATCTTAACAGAGATAAGAATGAGCAGTGTAACTTATATTTTTGGAAGTAGTATTTTAAAGAAATATTTCTAGTCGTGTAACTAACGGCCAGGCTAACTAGGTCACGACCTGCAGTCGATATGCTCTGATACCAGCGCTGTAGGAGCCCAGATATTACAATCCGGATTCCTCTGTGATTCCACCGCACTATTCCCTGGATCAGTAGATAGTGCTCACAGATTACAGTTCTGAATATCAAAATTCATATCATGCGGAAGCGTAAATATAATAGTAGACTTACTCATAGGCCGATTAGGCCGAAATCATGAAATTGCAGCAGCGGAAGAACGAAGCACGCAAGTGGGACCTTCAGGACATGCCCACAGGCAGCCAACTGGAGGTTCGCGACCTAGCCCTTGACATCTTCATCTTCTCGGCCAGCTTGTCCAATCATGTTGCTGAGGCGAGGTGATTTGATTTCCTGATTCTGAATTTTTGTCGCAAAAGCGAGCATGAGCACTCCGACCCCGTGCTCGCGAGCCAATACACAGAATGCAAATAAATAGTATGCATGGCTTAACAAAGGAGAGGCTCGGGCTTTTTTTATTTTGCGCAGAGTGCTTTTGAATACAATTAATTAAAAAACCCTATGACTTAGCAATCTTGGAACAAATCATAATGTACAAGGAAATGCATTATTAATATCGATTCAGATTCCATCCACCGTTACATGGCATCTGCACCAAATAGCAATTTCTTCAGCGTTATAGCCGCTTAACTTACCTTTGGGACGACGCCAGACAATTCCAAACCAGGCGGTCCTTCGCCTTCAAGTTTCCATTCCCGATTTCCAATGTTTTTAAAGCAGAACTATATCCATTAAGTTCCCATGTCCGCCCATGACCGTGGGCACGGCTATTCGAATAGTTTTGACTCTGCGAGTTTGTACACTTTCACCACAAGAGATAATCAACTCGTTGCCCCACACGTTTCCTTAGACATGTGGTTGAGCGGACCATCACGGTGACTTTTCAAAGTATCTAGTCCTTTCTCCCATCTCACATTATGGGTAACCTCCCATTTGCGATGGGTCCCATCTGTCTTGTGGGATGTTTCTCACTACTACTAGCGTCTGGGCTCCACTCCCCTCTGCGCTAGTACACCGAGAAACTTCACCCTACACGTGTCCCTTCGCCCTTTGCCATAGCATAACCCCATCAATCCACTACCAGTGAGATGAGTCCGGATTTCGATAAATCTCATTGGGCCAAGTTGTATTTCTGAGACTTGTGGTTGTCTTTATTTTACACGGGTTGACATGACGAGATTCAGTCCTTAGTATTATCTGAGCGGTTCTACCACACTCCACAATTTTGTGCATTCCTTCGCACCACATACCAGCCCCCAAACCATCCGCTCAGATATTAAAGCAAATTGAGAGTTTTTGGGAATACAAAATAACCATATCCAACATACACCATCATTATCACCATGATCGCCCAACCAACTTTTCTCATGATTAAAAAGTGATGCTTGGGCGCTTTCGCGCCCATGAGTACCTAAACAATACTACGCATGGCATACAATTACGGACTTATTTTCGAAAGGTTACTATTATAATTTGTGCTAGGGCGACAATGTTCACATGTTCAAATATTTCAAAGGAGGGGTAATATTAACCAAGTACACAATGGGATATAACTAGAATCTTAAATTAACATGTATTTGCATATAAATAACCGCATGCAATTTGATAATTTAAAGCAAAGTAATTTGCGAATGTAGGTTCAACATGATCAAAGTATTGACTACTTTGCGCGGTTTACGCTGTCTTGAGCTCACACAATGCTTTCTCTTGAGCTTTTGGTCTCTATCTTCACTTGAGCTTGATCTCGCTTGATCCATTGAATCTTCACGACTCCCGATTTCTAATTACGTGACAAACGATGAATCCAAATAAAGCAAATAACTCAAAAGATCCAAATAAATCCGAATAAACTCAACTTAGTTTTATTACGAGTTAATGGGTGATTCGGTGAGTTGAGGCAAGGTTGGTAATAGCATACGATAACTTGATCTTTCTATTAATAATCTCTTTGTATTATTTTGTTATTTATCAAGGAAGTTCCATGAGTCAGGGTAGACCTATGCATCTATGTATGAGCCTAGCTGGGTAGATATTCCTTGCAGCTTAGGTTATGGTGAATGCAAACTGACTGATGGATGAGATCTGTACTTATTCTATAAACCTTTTAGTCGAAGGTATTATAACATTTGGACATCTTTATTAAGTTTTTAGACCAATCTCTGATATAGGCTTTCACTATTAATTAGATTAAGATAAATAGGAAGGGCTCAATATCTATTCTTATAGGGTAATTAATTTAGAATTTAAATCTCTAATAATCCCATTATCATATCTTATGTATCTTCCTTCATAGCTAGGTTAAATTTAAGTTGAATTAGGATCCACTCATATGGATCCTAACTTGTTATATATACAACTATGCTCAATACTATTATTTACTAAATCTAGTATTAAGATTTCAATTAATGGTATAATTATTATTTTATCTATGCTTTAGTTACTACTTAGCCTTATTCCTAATTCAGCTGTCCGCAAAGCTTGGTATGTAGCATTTTATGTAACCCTAATTACTTGTGTTAATGGTTACATATTTACTTTAAAGTATCTATATGTTTGTAAGATTAAGGTATCTATGGTTAGACATGTATTGGGCTCATATATATCCTAATAAATTGTGTACCTTCTATGGATGTATCTTTAATTAGAATGTTATTAATCTTGGGCTATACACTAAACCACATTTTATTAATGCCTTTATTTGATAACTAGACCTTATCTAAATATCTAGACTATATTAGTTGTTCATATAGTAAACAATCACATGTTTAAAATGTTAAGTAACCTTAGTTTACATCCTAATGTAATTTATTGGCTTCAAGGATTAATCCTAGATTTAAAATCTCTATTGATCTTATTTACCTTCTAATTAAATAATATTAGCTTCTATACAATATTCCCTAATTATGCAAAATTTCACCAAAACTTCATATGAGCTCTAAAATTCATGATTTAAGTTTCATTGGATAGATATTGAATTTAAATGAATTTAGAAATTTGTTTCACCCAATTTGGAGTTAGAATGAATAAGTTATGCCCTTATGAAATTCTCACTCTAATAAATCCGAAAATAACAGAAATCGGATGTGGGGTCCAGCTTGCATTTAATTAAAGGCCGGGCCCACATGTCAGTTTGACTTGCATTAACTAATCTTAATTTAACCGTTAACTGTTAATTAGGCGTCTCAATCATGATTAGCACTAATGATGTCCTAACCGGCCAGCTACAGTGTCGTCTTCCTCTGGCCGTGGAACAGCGAGCTCGCCGCCACGTGAGGAGCGGCGGCGTGCGTGGGCATCCCGAAATGGGTTGCTCGCGCCAGCCCTACTCACCGACAAGGTCTCGCCGGCCCATTTGGCCGGCGGGGTGGTCGGCGACGGCTTGAGGCGGCGGCGGAACAGGGGAGGAGGGGATATGGCGACACAGGGCATAAGAATCCGATTCATTTGCTAGGGAGCATCTTGATATGGTCAGGAAGCTACCTCGGGGGTCAGTGGAGCTTGAGGATGGCTGTGGCGGCCTAGCGGCGTGTGAGGGCGACGATCGGAGGGTGCACGCGCGGTGAAGAGGAGCTGGGGAGAGGCTTGTCCGATGGTGGGGTTGACTTTGCGATGTCCTGAGGATGCTCCGGCTCGGTGGAATTGGTCCGAGGTGGCTCCAATCGACGGCGATGGCTTCGGCCGGCTTTGGGGAAGAAAGGGCTCACCGGAGAGATTTGGTGCACGGGAGCTCGATTAAGTGAGGGAGGGGGTAGAGGGGGAACGGGTATACGCCGTGATGCGGCCGGATTGGTGGGGGATGCTCCGGGGTACCCAAACGACATGGAGGCAGCGGCGGCTTGCTTGGGCAGAAACGGGAGAAGAGGCAGGGAGTGCGCGCGGGAAGCTTCTTATGGCCACAGGGGGCTGCGGAGACGGTGTGCGGCGCGGGAAAACCGTGGCGGGGCTGCGCATGGAGGACACGTGGAGGAAGAGAGCTGCGGCGCAGCAGAGCGACGCGCTCACGGCGTGACCGGGTGAGGTGACGGGGACGGCGGCAGGGTAGGCGCGGCGCAGAGGGTGGAGGCGGGCGGAGCTGCGCATGGCTGCCACGAGGCGGGAATCCTGCACGGCAGAGAAGCGAGCCGTGGGAGGAAGAGAGAGGGAAGACGGCGCGGTGCGGGCCTCCGGTCGAGGAAGCGGCGGGAGGGAGCAGGGCCCATGTGGCATTGGCGAAGAGCGAGGGAGCGGGTTGGCTGCGGCCGGGGAGAAACGGCGGGGCGAGGGAGAGCAACGATCGAGAGCTGAGCGCGGGGCAGAGAAAAGAGAAGGGAGGAGGAAGGAGAAGCCACGCACGCTGGGCGGTCCGGCTCGGTCGGCAGTGGAACGGAACGAGAGAGAGAGGGGGGGTTGGGTCGGGCCTTCGGCCGGCCTGACCCCAATTCTTTTTTTTATATATATATTTTATATTTACACACTTTATGAAATATTTATATTTCTTTATTCCTATTTTGGTATACATATACATACATATTTTTTTTATGCTAGTCTTTTGTATACATATATAATTGCATATATTTTCTCTATTTATTTTTGTTGCCTTTATACTATCTTTTTCGAAATGTAATTTTATATTTTAATAATTCAGGTTTCTCTCTTCTTATACTGGATCATCTTTTCAGATTCAAATTTATAATCTTGAGTTTTCATTATTTACATATTCACCTTTTTGGTATTATTAATGTTGGTCTTGGTCTTTTATGAATTTCTCCAATTTTTAAAAACCTCAATCAAATTCAGGAAAACCCCATGAAATCCAAATTCCAATAGAACATTGCAAAAACAATTCAAGAAATTCATATTTTCAAATTTTAAATTTTTGGGATGTTACAATTAGGATCCTAGCTTGTTATATGCAGTCATGCTTATCACATTACTCATTAAACCTAATGTTAAGGTTTAGTTAATGATACCTTTGTTATTTTGTCTACTTCTTTAGTTACGATTGTGCTTAGTTTTATTTAAATTTTATTTTATTTGGGCAAGGTTTGTTTTAGGGAGTCACATTTCAATATCTTCCATTTAGCAAAGCCTATCATTAAGATTTGGTTCATGGCATGATAATTATTAGGGTATATATGCTCATGTTTTAATTAAGGGTAGTCTCTGTTAGATTTGGATATTTAATCAAAATCATAATGCCTTTATCAATATCTTTAAGTAATAATAAATCTTTTATATAATTATTCAAACCATATATTTAATCATATATGAGCTAATTCAAATTTAAATATTTAAATAATCTCATTTATCAATATACTTGAATTTCATTAGCTTCCCTAAATTATTCCCTAATTTTTCATGATTTTTATCAATTAAAATGAGCTAAAAAAAGAGTAAAAGGTGGGAATAAAGGTGCTGCCGGCCGGATTTGAACTCAGGATCTGTGGGGCTGCAACTCTTTAACGCTAGCGCTGTTAGCCAAACGGGTCGAAGCCTGGGCTGACTGAGGGAGCGCATAATATCTAGTTACGCTGGGGCTGGGGGGGTGCAGAACAGAGGAGGTGGGCGGCGCACGGACTGGGTGGTGGCGCCGGCGAGGGGCGGCCGGGGAAGCGCCGGCGTCCGCTGAAATGGGTTCTCGGGAGCAAGAGGTAGCTAGGGGGTGGCACGGGTGGTTGGAGCGGCGGCGAGGCGGGCGGGTGGTGGTTCGAGGCGACCGGCGGTGAGGTGAGAAGGGGACGGCAGCGCCGGAGGGGACGGGGAGGAGAAAGGAGGAGAGTGTGAGCACGAGGAGGGTCAGTAGAACCTACCCAGACGGTTGGCTCGGCCGGAGAGATGGTGAGGCGCGCCGGCGACGTTGGCTTGCGGTGGCGCGGAAGGGTTCACGCCGCCGGCGAACTAAGGTGAAGGAAAGCCGCAGTCGATGCCCGGGGAAGACTCGCGGCGCCTTGGTGATGCTCCCCAAGGAAGCAATCGAGCCGGGGTTCACCAGGGAGTGGGTGGCGCTGGCGGCGGCGGCGCAGAGGGCAATGGCGGCCGGCCTTGGAGAAGAAAGGGGTGGCTAGCGGGAAGGAAGCTATGGGAGTTCGATTGCTCGTCGGGGAAGGTAGAGGGAAGGGTGGCGGTGTGATTGCAAGCCTCATCGGCTTGTATAGGTGGCGGGGATGGGCTGTCCTCGGGGAGCCGCCCGTGCGGTCGCATCAGCAAGCGGCGGAGCAGGCGACGGGTGCAGACAGCTGCAGGGCAGAGGATCCTGTGGGCAGATTTAGTTCGATTGCTTGCGCCGCGCGTGCTGAGCGGAGGGGGATGGCCTGCGTGTGTGACGAGACGGGACGGAGCAGTGGGAAAAGAGGCGGGCAGCAGGGGCCAGGGTGGCGCTGACAGGGGCGGCGGCGACCACCAGTCCGGACGCGGCCGACCGCTGGTCCAAACGCAGGCGCGGTGTGGGCCGGGCTGTGGGGACGAGCGAGCGCGGGGCCGGAGCTGCGGCCTGTGAGTGAGAGAGAGCGGGGGAGATGGCTCTGTGAAGAAGAAGCACAGTGCAAAGGGGAGTAGCTGGGCTGGCTGGTGGGATGACGCGGGGAATGGGGTTGGACTGGGCCGACTGGCCTGGTCTGACCCATTCCTCTAAAATTATTTATTTACTTTTGCTCTCATTACTCTATGTGTGTATATATATTTGTATATATATTTCTATTCCAATTTACTTCTTTATTTTCATGCGTACCTTTCCTTTTTAGCCAATATTGTGCTTGTATATATATATTTTATGCTTTAGCACATTTACTAAACCTTTTTTGCATATAATTTGTTTATGTATTTTTGTTGCCCCATTGTAATTCTTTTGTCAATATCAAAAATTTTATATTTTAATTCAAGTCTCTCCCTCCTTTATGGATCACCTTTTCAGATTCAAATTTTTAGATTTTATTTCTCTATTATTTGATCATGTTGGTTTCTCTCTTGAACTTTTTAACTATTTGGAACCTTAACCAAATTCAGAAAAACACCGTAAAATCCAAATTCCAATAGAATACATTGCAAAAATAATTCAAGAAATTCATATTTTCAAATTTAGATTTTTCAGGATGTTACAGTTATACTATATCAGTAAATTTTTTATAAAAATATATAACATAAAAAATATGTTATTTCTTATATAAAAGACAATCTAAACATATAATTCAACATGAATGATAAAGTATGGGAAAACATAATAAAAAATAATATAAAATAGTTAAAGAACTATTGAAAATGTTACATCTATTATTATCTTTAGATAAGATAAATGTTTTAGAGATAACTTTAAAAAATTGCCTACTATGCATGCCCTAATACTAACGGGCTGTAGCCGGTACTAGTATTTTATTTTCATGATCGGTCCGGGGATGAGGCCGGTTTTCTTGAGATCAATAACATTCTTCTTTGCATACAAAACAATAACAAAGACAGCAGCGTTGGTTTTTGCACGCGGTGAGTTAAAAATGGAAAAACACAGCAAGCTTGTAAATTCCATTCCATTCCAGCCCAGAACGTTTCGTCCCGACAAGTAAAGCGGCACATCAGCCTCTCTATCCTATACCGGTCTCAATACCAGCCAATTATGGCTAATACCAGTCAATACTGGCCTATTCCAAGCCATTCCGTTTCAGTTATTCTGGTATCGGTGGTGTTTAGGTATCTATTACGGTACTAGGTATAATTGAAGTGACCTCTTACTTTTATACTATTGTTATGCATTTAAAGTGAGATTTTAAGTAAAATTATGTACACATATAATTACATTATACTTCTAAATAAATAAATATTTTATTTTATTAAAATTTTAAAATCTAAAACGATACACCGAAATAAAACGATACTGATATATTCTATACCAATAGACAACCTGGAATGGCCTCCGTAATTGAACTGACAACTTTGAAACGTAGCCCCGCGTGCCTTTTGAGCCCTTCACAAGGACGAGTCGATCTTCAACGTGAAAGTTCTGCTGCACAAACCAAGTTAATTCCTCAAAATTCCTTACAAACCCCATTTTTGTTTCAAGCGAGAGTAAACCATTGAAGCATTATTGAGGGCCAATGCGTGACCATCCGTTGATTGCGTGTAATTGTAAGTCTATTAC
Organism: Dendrocalamus sinicus; assembly: GCA_036346575.1. Lineage (NCBI taxonomy): Eukaryota > Viridiplantae > Streptophyta > Magnoliopsida > Poales > Poaceae > Dendrocalamus > Dendrocalamus sinicus. The sequence goes on from JAYEVI010000280.1 coordinate 58,660, forward strand.
TCGCTTTCGCGTTACTTACTAACTTGGATAGAGTGCGATCACCTCCGCAGAATAAAGAAAAATCATATGCAAAGCAAATCATATGCAAAGCACGGATGGTTAAGTTCGAGTGTCATATAAGGGCATATACAATAAAAAATGCTTATATATAAGTGATTAAAGAGAATACATCAACATCATCAATTACTTATGTAAAAACATTCAACAAATAAGCTTGCTATAAATATCATGTTCCAGATCGTTCGTTCCAACACATCACTTACTACAAATAAACTAACCAAACTAAAATTGTATGTTCAACCATATGATTTGATACAAAGTGCAACACATATTACTATTGTATTTCATTTCTTCCAACAGAGACATCACAAATAATGCTAAAATCACCACAATAAGGGACATCTCGTGGCAACACAAACACATACAAAAGTGCTAAAATCATCACGCATTGCACAACAATCACTATGTTTTTTTGTTAAGTACAATATATCTATAGCATGACTTCCACAACGCTGGCATCGTATAGTCACACTGCCATTCCGAGCCGATTCACCGCACGACGACCTATATGCCTCCAATGCCTCTTCTTCAGTGCCGAATCGCTGGTAACTTGCATCCACGAAAGAATGGACCTCTTATGGCAGCGTTCCCAACTATTGCACACCTTTGGATTTCGGCTGTTGAACACAGCATACCACCTCATTAAGCCCTGCACCACACGAACACACACTCAAATTCACGAACGACGGCAAGAAGCACTGCAATAAAAACCGCACAAAGAACAACCAAATTCACCTAGAAGGAGGATCCACTACAACAAAATAAGCATATTAAGACGTTTTGTTTAAGACGCTTTGAATCATGTCTCTCTTTTTAGAACCACAATTGAAATAGAGACGCAGTTTGAGACGCTCTAAAGGGTTGCACACTATTAAATTCTATTAAAACGGCTGCTGAGACGTTTTGGAGTACGTCTCATGTATAGAGATGAAATTTTAGATGTCTTATTTATCTTTTGAGACGTCTTATCTATTATCTCCATATAAGAATATTAAAAAAATAAAATGGTGTAAGTAACGGTATATATATATAAAACATAAAAAAATATCAATCTCAAAGTTCGAACTCACAACCTGAGACTTTTCTTTCGCTTTTGTCCAGTGGCTGAAAACATAAAAAAATATCAATCCCAGGGTTCGAACTCTCAACCTAAGGTTTAGAATGTTCATGCATTAACCCGTGAAATGGACTGACAAGTGGGCCCTCCTAAAACCAGTAAACCCTAACTCCCGTTAGACTCAGCGCTGTCTCGCCCTCTCGGCTCCATCCACCAAAACCAGCCGCCGCCATCCGTCTTTGTCTCTCCGAGAGACTCAACTTCCTCCAAATCTCCGCTCCTCATTCTCGCCATTTTCTCGCCGCTCGCCCGCTCCTCATTCCGCCGCTATCCGTCCCGACTCCGACTTCCTCCAATGGCTGCTCTCGCCGCTCCTCGCCAACGAGATCCGCAGATCGATGCCAAGGTTTATCGATATTTCCGCAAATCTCCCTCTCCTCCCGCGGCCACCTCCTCCTCCCCACCTCTCGCCCGGCTCGCTACTGATCCGATGTCGCCTGCCGCCGCGAGACCCCGTCTCACCGGCGCTTCCTCGCCGTCGCCCTCGCGCTGAAGCTCCGCTTCGCCGCGGCGAGGCCCGACAAGGAGACACGGAAGTTCTACGGGAACCTGGTGACCAACGGCACCCACAACGCCTCCGGGAACGGCAGCATCGCCGAGATGTTCGGCCGCGTGCTCGACAAGGAGTTCTCCGACGGCGACAACCCGAGAGTATGAATCCCGACCCTAGTTCCGCTGGTCTAGATCTGCACTGGTTTAGGACAAATTGATTTTGCTATTTTTAATCATTCGACAGAGGTGGTAGGAGAGATTTGAATCGGATAGAGGTGTTAGGAGAGATTCGAATTGGATGGCAACGGTTTGTCTGCGAATTTCTCAGAAGTCATGAAAATTTGGGGTTTAACATGGCTATCTGTTGCATTCTATCCTCATGGTCGATGGTTTAAATTATTATTGGTAGCATAATTACACACTGCACTTTTTGAATGATGAATTGTTTTGTTCTTCCTTTTGCAAAGACCAGGACAAGAATAGTTTCAACAATGAGATCTCGAGCATTAAGCTAGAGCCCACCATGATGTATCCTGGTACATTTTATATGATGTGTTCGAATTGAAGCGCCCCCTCTCTTATGTTAGTTAACTCCTATGACATTTACATTTGATGATTTCTCCTGTAGGCATTTAGATAATGATCTTGCTTTGCATTTTCTGCACCTTCGATTTATGTATTCCTTGAGGGTGTCGAGCAAGAGAAGGTGGAGACTACTTTTAAGCCAATGTCAGTAGATATTAAGTTCCATGATGTTAAAGGCAAAAACTATCGGTGTGTCATACCAAAACTGAACAAAGAAATAGTTCCTGAGAAATCGAAGGTTGTGGTCAAGCCTACAAAGATTGTTGTTACCCTTTACAAAGCTTCTAAAGGCAACTGGTTGGACTTGCACTTCAAGGAAGACAAGGTAATCACTGTGCTAAGCTATCTAGTAGTTTGATCCGTAATATTCAATGATTGGCATTTTTTTGATTTTCTTGAAACGTTTAAAGAGCTTTATTTTTCAAAATAATATGTGGTAGTGATAATCTCCAAGTGATGACAAGAAAATATATGGGAAGAATTGAGTTAATAGGAACCTCCTGAAACGACAATCCAAGCAATTTTGTCTACTCGTGTATCAATCCACTGTACTGATTCGTTAGAAGGAATTGGTGCTACATCTTTTGTTGCCCGGAGAAATCATATAGTTATTATATTAGTTTCAAAGTACATCTATCACGATTAACATGATACTATGTTACTTTTATTCCTTGGCCATCCAGGTTTTGAACCATTGGTACTTCTACACCTTTTCTGCACCTTTTATATCTTGATCCAAGGCATGAAAAAGTGACAGGAAGGAAAAAAATCAGTCACCTTATCATGAATAGATTGCCCCTTTGTGAAATTTGTGAAATGAATTGGTAAAGGATGCAATTGGTTGTGTTGTTGCTTGGCCACGGTTCTATGTAAGATCAATTCTTTGAACTACAAGAATAATTTTCCTACCAGAAATATTTGTGTCTTGTTACTCATATAATATCTATTGCTTCAGGTAAAAAAGCCTAAACGTTCTACTCGCTAGGTATGCCACTTCTAGTTTAATTAATCGAACTTGTACCATAAGATTTTTCATGATTGCTCATATCGATATTTTGTTGTTAATATTGCTATGTTTGCAGGATATGGAGGACTATGAAAAGAAATGCAGAGTGGAAGACTGATGCACAATTTTACGATTGAAGAAATAGACACGATGATTTATTATAGCGGTTTAAAAAAGATGTGTGTCAAATTGGAGGATGTTTTACCGACATGTGTTTATCGCATATTAGATTTATATTTAGTTGTGAACTCGTTGATTTAAATGGATGCTATAATTATTTGTAAACCTCTCTTATGTAAACTTCTTTGGGGTTTGGAGGGTGCAATGGTGACGAATTTGTCAATTGTCAATGGTTTGCCCGGGGTGTGGCTTGGTTCCAGTTGTAGTTGGTTTGCTTTTCTTATAACAGTATATCTGTTGTGCTACGCCCATTCCTTATATTTTATAAAATATGTACTCAATATTATGGTGCTGCCTATAAAATTATTATATATACATGTATATATAATAAATATATGGAATACTATATTCTCATACGGATACATATTAATTTGTGTGTATAGAAGAAAATATATACCAATCAAAATAAAAATACATACTACATAGGACATCTTGAGACGGCACATAACGTCTCAACGCATGTGCCTATATTAATTGAGACGTGGTGCAGCCGTTTTATAAAAGCGTCTCTAACTTTATAGGGATCTGATGCAGATGTCTCTAATGAACGTCTCAAATAATATAGGCACGCCTTAGAGAGCGTCTCTATATTTTTGAGACGGTTCATGTAGAGACGTTTCTATGACGCTTTATAAAAGCGTCTCGGTTGTCTGTGGGAGACGAAGCGAACGTCTCTAACCTACAAATATGATGTCTCCCCACGGATGTTTTGTTGTAGTGATCAGATCGGAAATACCTAGGTAACTGATCGCCTGCAACCACCTTGCCTCTCCTGGCTGGAATCGGCAATGGTGGAGATCCAACCCAAGCCCAAAGCACTAAGTAGGCGACGCTCAAGTCACTTTTGTCACCGCCTCTACGATTCATGGGAGAGAAGAGAGAAGTCATGAGAGTGCAAGAGGGAGACAAGGAGAGAGCGTTCGTGTTGATCTGGTTTGCCGTGCATTTAAATAGCCGAGTACAACGACACGCGCAAAGATAAATTGTGTAGGAATCGGGCGGACTAACGAGAGAGGCTCTTTCTGCCGTGCCCGGTGAAAGCATCTAGGCCCCTAAAAATGGTTTTGGTAATTAATGAAGTTATGTGAATATGGGACTAACATGTTTTTATGAGTGTTTAAAAAGTTAAATCCTTAAGTGGATGACAAGACGCATGCTAAGGATGAATGTGAAGATCAAAAGTGGCTCAAGGTAAAGGTATACTTAGACTAGGACCCTCTTTTTATTTTTACTGGTCTTAGGAGAAATAGTGTCAGACCCAAATTTTACAATCCGGATTCTTCTGTGATTCCACCGCATTATTCCCTGGATCAGTAGATAGTGCTCACAGATTACAGTTCTGAATATCAAAGTACATATCATGCGGAAGCATAAATATAATAGAAGACTTATTCATGGGCCGATTAGTCCGAAATTATTAAAATTGTAGCAGCGGAAGAACGAAGCACGCAAGTGGGACCTTCAGGATGTGCCCACAGGCAGCCAACTAGAGGTTCGCGACCTAGCCTTTGTTGACTTCATCTTCTTCTCCATCATAACCAAAAGTATTGCTGAAGCGTAGTGATCTAATTCCTGCTTCTGGATTTGTTATGAGAGCGAGTGTGAGCACACTAACCACCGTGCTCCGCTAGCCAATACACAGAATGCAAATAAATAGTCTGCATGGCTTATCAAAGGAGAGGCTTGGGTTATTTTATTTGCCATAAATTGCTTTTGGGTAGCCTTAGTATTATTAAATTATAATGTTTCTACCTAAATTCCACACGGTGGTTGCCATAATCGACTTAATCCACAAAAGACACACTTTCCTTACTGATTGCTGTCTAAGACTCCAAACATCGAGTGTCATCATTTATCTAATCCACCAATCATACACTCTCTATATTGATTGCTGTCTAGAACTCCAAACAGCGAATGACATCATTTATTTTGAATCCACCAATATATTTTGTGTTCTAAAATCCTAATAATCCAATCTTGTATTTCTATTCATCAACCCTTCACTTCTGAATTCTGATGCTTCCCTAACACAATTACTTTCAAACCACCGATATCATTTGTATCAGCACTTTCTAACAATTCAATCCTTTCGGTTATCGATCCAAAACCATAATTTGCTCTTCCAGTAATCAATCTTTTCTATTATCCATCTCTAACTAATTCACTAATATACCTCCACCAAGAATATCAGTGTTCAAGTCTACGATTCAATAGTATACATCCACCACAAATATCATCGATCAAGATTATGCTCCAATAATTGTTAGCATTCCTCCAAATTCCCAAGATTCAATTCATCCATCTAGTATTTGATCAAATCCTATTCATCCCATTATCGTCAATATCTCCCAAGAATTTATATTAGTTATCAGTGTTATAATCCAGCAATTCCCTTTGCACTCCCTAATTCTCCAAAATCATTTAAATCATCTACCTAGCCTATGTATTCATTTAAGATCCACCAATGTATTTATCCCAAAATCCACTCTATCGTGTCCTTTTTATGATCGACATGAATCCACCAATATCTTTATGTATTCATTACAAACATCTATCTCCTTTACTCACGACTCTATTTATTCCTCCTTGTATTTTATTTTGCAAGGATAGAAGTGCCATTATTTGAAATATAATACATAGAAATTTCCTGAGACCTAGCAGTTTTACACAAAAACATATTGTGTAAAGGAATGCAATAATAATAGTGATCCAGATTCTATCCACCATTGCATGGCATCCGCACCATATGCTAACATTTCAGCGTTATAACCGCTTACATTACCACTGGGACGACACCCAGGACAACTCAAATTAGGGCTTTCCACTGCCCTCCACTTTTCCATTCCCACCCACAAAGTTTTTGAAATAGAACTATATCTTCCATGTCCGCCCTTGATCGTGGGCACGACTATTCGAATAGTTTTGACTCTGCAGAGTTTGTACACTTTCACCACAAGAGACAATCAACTCGTTGCCCCACACAATTCCTTAGTCATGTGGTTGAGCAGACCATCACAGTGACTTTTCAAAGTATCTAGTCCCTTTTGTCATCTCACCTTATGGGCTTCTCCCACTTGCGGTGGGTCCCATCTATGCGCGGGATGTTCCCCACAGTTACTAACGCAGCCGGGCTTCTCAACTCCTCGCAACGCTTAGAACAGCTGGGAAACTTCACCCTCCACTGGTGTCCCTTAGGGCCCCCTTGCCCGTGCTATCCATTTCTATCCACTATCAGTGATATGAGTCCGGGGTTTCGATAAATTTATTTAGCCAAGTTGTACTTACAGACTTGTGGTTGTACTGTTTTACACAGGAGGTCATGACAAGATTCAGTCCTTAGTGGTATCTGGGCGGTTCTACCACTAACCCACTTTGTGCTTCCATTGCACCACACACACACCCTCGAACCGTCCACCTAGATATTTAAGCAAATTGGGGGTTTTTGTAAGCATAAAATAATCATACCAATATATATCAGTCATTACCACCATGACTGTCCAAATCAGTTTCTCATGATTAAAAACGACAATGAGATTTGGGGCATTTCAGCGCCCCGAAATCTATGCAGTACTAAGTAGGGCGTGTAATTAGGGACTTAATTTCAAAAGGTTACTATTATAATTTTGCTAGGGCGACAAGGTTCACACATTCAAATATTCCAAAGGAGGTGTAATATTATTCAAGGTAAACAATGGGCATATAACTAGAATATTAAATTAAACATGTATTTGCATATAAAATAACAGCATGCAATTTGATAATTTAAACCAAAATAATTTGCAAAAATGTAGGTTCAATATGATCAAAGTATTGACTCACCTGGCGTGGTTTACCGCGGTCTTGAGCTCACAAATGTTGTCTCATGCGATGATCTTTAATTCCTGGTCTTCATCGATCTTCGTCTCGCTTGATCCCTTGATTCTTCAGGACTCCAATTTTTAATTACGCGCTAAACGATTGAATACAAATAAAGGAAAATAACTCAAAAGACCCACATAAATCCAAATAAACTCAATTTAGTTTTACTATGGGTTAATGGGTGATTTGGGTGGTTTGAGGCAAGGTCGGTGGTAGGATACGATGACTCGATCTTTTTATTAATAATCTCTTTTATTAATTTTGTATTTATCAAGGAAGTTACATGAGTTAGGTTAGATCTGTGAGTCGGTGTACAAATCTAGCTGGGTGTTATTTTGTCGAGCGTTAATATTCAGGGCTTATACTATATATGCGATGTATACAAATTTTATCTTATCAGATTAACTCATATTACTAGTAATTTGATATGTTGCATTTTATGTGACCTTAATTAACCGTGTTACGAGTTAAACATTTACTTCAAAGTGTCTACATATATTGGTTAGGTCATTTTAATGTATGATGGCTTAGGGTTATTATATTTTAATAACTTTATATTAATATGACCTTTTGATCTAGAGGGCTGTGGAATTTTTCTGGTATTGATATTTCATCCCTTAGCATTCGCCATATGTCACTCTTAACTTATTTATGACCGATGAAGCATGATACATAGGATTACATTTCATCATCGTTACTAATTTTAGGCTGTCGTTTAAGATTTCATAATCGGTGGTATGGCAATGATGATGTCTACATTTCTAATAGGGTTCAGGGTGAATGCAAAAATATTACTAATGTGTTTACTAATGGACTGCCTACATATCCTCCACATTCCTCTGATTATTTTCTTTTATACATACAACTATGGTTCAACATTATTTGGAATTACTTAAAAGGTGTGAGTATTAGCAGAAGAGACATAACTATTTTATAATTTGGCCTATCCCTAATTTAGTTAGCAACATATTTTTAGTTTTAAATTCCTATTTGTACTTTAGTTCCATAATTAATTTCGGAAATTTGAGTCTTTAGGAAATATGTCATTTATTTATTTCATGTGAAATGTTAGTCGAAACCTAAGCTCCTATTTCACCCTCCTACTTATTTTGTTAACTATCCAATTAATCACTTATATGCAAATATTTCTATGTTTTGATGGCGGCATTTTAATGTTAGGTCATATAGTTTATTCACAATCAAGGGTAATCTTTAGTTTAAAGCTTTACTTTTATAGCTAAACATGATATCTAAAATCTTTATGACATTTTTTGGATGATTAGTCAAAGTCATCTTTTTTTAATTAAAACTTAGATTTTTAGGTAACTGTTCCCAACTACATTAGCACTTAATCTATTATTAAATCTCAAATAATCTTCTTTTACATCCTACTCAATATTTATTACATTCCCTAGATTATTCCCAAATTTTCCATCATTTTTCTAGGTTTAACGGACTAAAGAAAACCAAAACAAAATTTGCAAGAAAAGGGGCAGCCGCTGGAAATCGAACTCGGCACCTCACACGTACACATGAGGCTGCTGCCAACTGGGTCGCGGCCGGTTTGTGATACAAGAAGGGAGGTTACCTTAGAAGAGGCGAGTGCTGGCATAGGCTCAAACAGAGGACTCGGCGGCGGCGTCGCCGGAGGGAAACGGCTGCGGGGCGCCGGCGATGGCCCAAAACGGAAACACAGGGATGTGGGGAAGCCATTGGAGATGGCGGCTCCGGCTAGGAGGCGTTGTGGCGGGCGGCGGCGCAATGGAGGCCACCGTGGCCGGAGAGCTCAGGCGGCGGAGAGCTTCGGCCGGTGTGTGACACAGGTTCGGGGTGCTGATGTGATGCTCCCACCGTGCGGAATTGGCCCGGCGTCGACCGTGGGGAAGGCGGCGGCGAGAGTGGCGGCGGCCGGTCGGTTTTGGGGAAGAAGCCGTACGGCGAGCTATGGTGCGCAGATTTCGAATCGGGTAAGGGGGTGGAGAGGAGACCCTGGTGCATGAGATGGCACGGGTGTTTCACAACGAGGGCGCTGGGGAGCCAGAAACGGCGGAGAGGCGGCGGCGGCCTGCGGACGGTGGATGAAGTAGAAGAAATAGGGAAGGAGGAGGGCTGCGCGGGGAGCATGGGGGATGGTGGACGCCGCTTATAGCCACTGAGGCGCGGGGCTCGGCGCGAGGAGGCGTGCAGGGCACGGAGCTCGGGGGCTACGTGACCGGGCAAGCGGCACGTGGCAGGGAGGAGACTGTCAGCTGCGGCCGGGATTCGGGGGATTCGGCGCAGGGGAAAAGAAGGGAGGTGACGCGGAAGAAGCTCGGCCGTGGAAGAGAGGTGGGAGGAGGAGAAAAGAAAAGGGAGCACAACGCCTGGGGGAACAGGAAAGAAAGAAGGGAGAAGAGTGGCGCCGGGTCCGCTGGCAATGAAGGGAAAGGGAGAGAGGGAAAAAATGGCCCACATGGAGGTGAAGGGGAGAGGAAAAATGGAAAAAGATAGGGAGAAAAAATGTTTAAGCTAGTTTTGAACTTTTTAGACTTTTAATTTAAGTTTCTGTTTCATATTTATGATTTTTGATTTAAATTTTTGCATGATAATTAAATTTTAAATTCTTAAATTTTCGGCTATTAAATGTGAGTTTTTTTATATTACTTTAGCCATTGCTTCTATTTTGCCTAAATTGATTAGGTTGCAAATTGTATGCTCCTATTTAATACTTAAACTTTAATTTGTGTGCAGATACTGGGATTTTCTAATTTTTTTAGCACCTTCATTGTTTTTAAATTCTGGGTATTACTTCTCAACATATTACCTTGCATGCCACAAACTCACGGAATTTCAAATAAATGTCCAATAGAAATTGTGAACTCCAGCCAAGATGCAAGAATTTTTTTTGAAATTCCATATTTTCAAATACTTGAATTTTGGGATGTTACAAATAGTGAAAGACCGGATTATAAACTAAATGTCGTACCATTAAGAGGGATCATGGCAAGTAGCTTGATAGTATAATTGTTGTGCCATTTGGATCAAATTAGGATCATGCATTCTTAGATAATCAAGTTTAAAAGTCAATTATGTGCTCTGTCTGAAAATACGGAAGTACCAGAGTTTTAACAGCGGAACTACCGCAGAGCGGAAGTTCCACAGTTCTGAGAGGTACTTCTGGCACCCAGAAGCTCCGAAAAATCTGAGCGAAATCTTTTTTCTAGAGAGCACCCCTGGGAGTGCTCGGTGCTCTGTTCGGAGAACTGGAAGTACCGGCGTGTAAGTCGCGGTACTTTTGCTTGCCGGAAGCTCCGGTATCCGAGCGGAACCTTTTTTTTTCTCCAAAGAGCACCCTCCAGGTGATTTAAAGTTTGCACAAAACGGAAGTATCGAAGTTTCAACGCCGGAACTACCGTTTGAACGGTAGTTCCGCTGTCCGAAGCGTTCTTCCGGAGCACGGAAGCTCCGGAGGCAAGGGCAGAACCTTTTTTCCCAGAGAGCACCAACTTTTGGTTCCAGTCCAAGCGATAGTACCGCGCTGACTTCCTAGAACTACCGCAAAATGGAAATACCGGATTTATAACGGCGGTAGTTCTGCGCTGACTTTCAACGGCTAGTTCTGAAGCTCTGACATGGCTGTTACTGTCGTGCCAGAACCGGAGCGGAAGTACCGGCCTTTGGCCTGCGGTACTTCCACTCACCCTGATTTTTTCATTAATTTATCTCTAACAGCTAGATTTGGTTGGTAAAGGTATAGATACCCGTACCTCTGCTCAAGGACAATAAGAAGAGACCCTATTGAACATCTCTGAGCATTGAGCATTCACTCCATACCTCATTTACTTCTTGTGCATTCATTTGACGTAGTTGAGCCAAAAAGTGCATTGCATCAAATAGTTTGATCCTTTGGCACTTAATTGTGGTTAAGTGAAGCTTGAGACCTTTTACTCTTGGTGTTTGCCAGCACTTGGACGACTTGGTGGAGTTTGCTCGGTGATCTTCTCAAGAAGCTTGTGAGAAGACCCGGCGTGTGTGAAGGTTGGAGCTCACCTACTCGGAGCGGGGAAGAGCTACCATTAGTGGATTGAGGTGGAAGGTTTAATTTGTGAAGCCAGTCCAATTCGTTTGGGCTAACCTCAACGTGGACTAGGAGAAACCGGTAAGTTTCCGAACACCACAGTAAAAATCGAGTGTACTTGTTTCTCTTTTGTCCCTTTTAGCACTTGTTTATTAATCTCCTTGTGATCATTTATTTGTACTAGTGTTATTGTAGATTTTTAACTTGACTAGAATTGTGTAGGTTTCAAATACATTATACTCTTGTAATATTAAAATTGCAAAGAATTAATTAAGAGGCAAGAAAATTTAAAAATTTCTTATTTACCCCCTCTAGTCGGTTATCCTTGATCCTACACCCGGGGCGAGGGGCAGGTCCCTATCGCGTCCAGTATTTGGGGCAGAGCATTGCATAGAGGCTAGATTTGTAAATTTGGTCGAAAGGAGCTAATTCTGTAAAATACAATTTGTAGAGGGCCAAAAATATGAAAATCTCGCCTTTCGAGCCCTTCACACCGACGACGAGTCCACTTTCAATATGAAAGTTTTGCTACACAAACCAAGTCAATTCCTCAAATTCCTTACAAACCCCGTTTTGTTTCAAGCGAGAGTAAAGCATTATTGAGGGCCAATGCGTGACCATCCGTTGATTGCGTGTAAGTCTTACTCGCTTTCGCGCTACTTACACTAGCTTGGATAGAATTCGATCACCATCGCAGAATAGAACAAAAGATCATTTGCAAAGCACGGATGGTTGAGCCCGAGTGCCATATAGATACTTATATATTAAAGAGATAATACATCAGTATCATCAATTACTTATGTAAAAGTCATTTCCTTCTATACAAATATCTTATTTGTGAGTACTTAGATATAATATTATCTATTACTTAGATATAGTTATACACATAAACACTTGCTAAGCACTAATGTCTAATTAAGTATCGATGCTACAAAATAAGTACTTTATCTATCTTATGTGAAGGAAAAATCATTTTTTTTGTTTCTAAATACCTCTTTAGGCTCTGTTCTTTTTGCTTTCTAGCGGCTTTTAATTTTTAGCTTATCTCAATAATTAATATTTATTAAATAAATAAATTATAATAAAAATATAAATCGTAGTTAAAAAAAATATGAGCTTAAGCACTTGCTGCATGCATCTACCCTACTCTATAATACACCAAAATTTTCTTTACTAAATCCACCCCCCTCAACCACCCCCACAGTCATGCCTAATCTAAGTTCACCCAGATTTGTGTACCAAAGTAATCCAACTTCATACAAATGAATGGTCTAGATCTCTCCTCAAACCTTCTTCTCTTACTCATTGAAGATTCTAAGGCCAAAATTATTCGGATCATGCACATCATTCACCCCAGAACAAACCTTGCGTTGCCGCCGCCGCCTCCTCCTCCACCCCACCCCGCGTCGCGTCTCCCCACGTTCTCCACCACCACTCCTCCTCCCTCGCGTCCTCCCCCCTCCCCGCACCGCCGCGCGCTCGCCTCCTCCCCTCCCACCCCGTACCGCCGCCGCCTCCTCCTCCCCCTACCACTCCGCTGCGCCGCCGCCTCCTCCTCCCTCATTCAACCCAGAACCCATCTTGCGCCGCCGCCGCCGCCTCCTCCTCCCCACCCCGCGCCGCGTCTCCCCATGTTCTCCACCACCACTCCTCCTCCCTCGCGCCCTCCCCACCCCGCACCGCCGCGCCGCCTCCTCCCACCCCGCACCGCCGCCGCCTCCTCCTCCCCTACCACTCCGCTGCGCGCCTCCTCCTCCTCCTCCTCCGTCGCTCCGCCCTCGCCTCCTCCTCCTCACCCCGCCGCCGCCTCCTCCCCGCTCCTCCGCCGCTCGCCGCCACCTCCCCCTCCCCCCGCTCCTCCGCTCCGCCACCGCCTCCTCACACCCTCCGCTCCGCCCCTCGCCTCCTCGTCCCCACCCCGCGCCGCCGCCGCCTCCTCCTCCCCCACTCCTTCGCTCCACCGCCGCCTCCTCCCCCGCTCCTCCGCTACACCGCCACCTCCTCCCCATTCCCGTCGTCTCCCTGGCACCACCGCTCTTTTTCCTTATCATCGCTGGGAATCGTGCATGCGTGAATCGCCCACACCCCTTGGCCCCCACGCGCTGTGCAAGCCGCTAGGGTTTCGAGGAGGCCGCCTCCGCGAGGGCGACGATGTCGCTGCGGCCGAGCAAGCGGGCGGAGGTGCGACGCAGCCGCTACAAGGTCGCGGTGGACGCGGAGGAAGGCCGCCGCCGGCGCGAGGACAACATGGTGGAGATCCGCAAGAGCCTTCGCGAGGAGAGCCTGCTGAAGAAGCGCGGTGGCGGGCCCCACTCCTCCATGCTGCAGCAGAAGGTTTGATCCCCTACTTACTCTCTCGCTCGTTCGTCCCCGATCTGATTGGTCTTCTAGGGTTTGTGGCTGGGCAGTCTCAATCTGATGGTTTCGGATCTGTTTTGTCTCTGTACGCGTGTGCAGTTGGGGGGCTTGCCGGCTATGGTGCAGGCGATGCTCTCTTGTGACAAAGGCCTAAGAAGTCTAATAACAGGGCAGTAAGTCATCCAAGAGGAACCTCCCTTCTTGGATGGGGTCTAAAGATGGCGAGGACAATTTAGGCAAGAAGAAGCATACGGAGACCCACGAGAAGACCCAGAAAGGGCCCTATTTCTCCAAATTTTTGGTACTTATCTAGAGCCCTCTGCCTACAATTGGATGTATATTGTTCTGTTTGTATGTATAACTGAGGTGATTGTTTGGGCAGGATGGGGTCGTCTTTGTGCTATCAGGGTTCGTGAACACTTAAGCAGCACATTGCGCTCCCAAGCGTTGGATATGGGAGCAGTGTATCGGCCCGATTGGACGTCGGATTGCACCCTTCTTGTTTGTGCATTTGCCAGCACCCCCAATTTTTGACAAGTCACGTTGGACAATGGAACCATTGTCTCAAAGGTGTTTTTTTCTTGTAATTGTGATCGTTGTAGTTAGCTTTATAGTTTATCAACAACATTCTATATCACAGAGGGAGCAATTCTAGCACAATTTAGCCTTTTGCCTTTATCTGTAGTTAAGCTTAATCTGCATATTGCCATAATATCTTATGGCTAACATTCTTTTGACCCTTAATTCCTGCAAAGTGTGATGGATTTGCCAAATTGGTGTAGGTAGGCCGATAGCATTTATTCTTTTCTTCTCTATTTACTGAATCTTTCTACTTGATGGCATGTGTTCTGGTTGATGCTGTTCTAAACAATGAACCGATAGAGATACCCATTGTTCTGTAATATGCCTGCTTGACCAAAATGCCATTGAGAATGCTACAAACAACAAGGAGTTTCTGGCATAACTAAATATTATCTTGTTTTGAATACAAAATTTCTCTCCCTTAGCATGCGTATATCGATCATCCTGGCCCCAAACTGATTCAACACTAAGATTTTACATTGCGTGCTGCGTCAATGTTTCATTAGCCTGGCTAACAAGGGGCCAGCCAGACTGGAACCTGTTAGCGCTTGATTTAGCAACTTTTATAGTTTAGGGGCTGTCTCAACCTTTGTCACAAATCTCAGGGACTCCACAACTATTTCACCTCTTTATAATGTTCCATGCAGAAACTGTTTATATTCTTTTGTCACATACTGTCACAGCTGCTGTTGGTCATCCTATATAATGAAATTCATGATAGCTGTGTGTTTTTTAGGACAAAACCGTGTGGTTCTGAAAAACTTAAAAAAAAAGGTGACACCAAATGCTTTGTAATTTCTGAACTTAGTCTAAATCTGCAGAAACAAGCTATTTGTTTTATGCCTATTATTTACTATTTTCTGAAGATATATGCCCTTCCCCCCTTTGGTGCCTACCATTTGCTCAGCTTTGAACAACATATCTTTCTCATTTACATTTTTATTGTTTATTCTATAAGATTTTTCAGGCAAATACGTAAGTACTATTGTGCTTGGCTTGTGCCCGTGCTAACGCTACGGTAAAATACAAAACAAGATAAAATTTGTAGCATTCTCAATGGCATTCTGCTAAAAGATAATTTTATGAATCTGATAAATTGGCATGTCAGGCTTGCCCTTGCCATGTTGAGAACAATGGATATTTCACAAGGTATTCATTGGTAAAGGAAATCTTGCCTTGCATGTTTCTTGTGAAGCTTTGGCGCAGAATATTGCATTTTTTGTCGAATAGGAGTTTCTGGCAGTAGTCAAACCAGAAAATTGACTGACGTCATATTTCTCTCTGCGGCGCAGTTTCTTTGATAACTCTTGATTCGCCCTGTTAAAAGTTCTTTCCAATTGGGGGTTAAGTTGCACTGGAGCATCTTTGTCCCAGTATGCTGTATAAGGGCAGTCATATGTTTCTTTGGTTCCAGAATTATGAGCAAAATTAATAGCCTGGGGCACTGCAGTTTTATGCTTATCAAAGTCCTTCGTCTCTGAAGAAGGCAATGGCACATCCATACTTGATATCTTCATATGTGCTGCATACTCAGCACCAGTTGCAGAGTTACTGGAATTCATTTTCTGTATTCTTCCAGTTTTGATCAAGCCCACCCATGGTGGAGGGGGCAAGGTATGATGAAATGTCTCACACACGAGGGAAATGCTTTTTGTAACTTGTAATTAGCAATTGCATATGCATTTGTGTTCTTCATTGTTTGTTTTCGTTTTACATTTTATCGAGAGAAATCTGCACTGTAGTTGATTGAGTTTAAGCCATCATGGCCATATGCAACACATTGTTACAAATTGTAGCAACTTTTTGGCTTGCAGATTGCGTTTCTTTTTCTTTTTGTGCGTGTGCATGACTGATTTTATGAGTGCATTTGTAACATCGCCGTACTAATCTGTCTTTCATTCTTCATCATTTTTAATCTTTTACCTTTTTAAGGGAATGAGAATAGTTGAAGGGCCTGATGACTTTGTGGATTCTGTGTTTGGCGCTCAACGGAAGCTGCAACATCATTTGGCATAAACACACTATTAATTGAGAAGTATATTACTCAACCGGATATATAGAAGTCCGGTAATATTTGGATTTCAGTCCCACACTCTGCCATCATTTCTTTAATCATATGTCGCGCAGAGTCCTCTGCTTTTTATATGGCGCTATTTTATTATGTGAAGGTATTTGGAGACCAACATGGAAATGTAATTCACCTGTATGAGAGAGACTGCAGTCTACAAAGAAGGCATCAGAAGATTATCGAGGAAGCTCCAGCTGTAAGTTTTTATTATTACCTGTTAACGCCTTGGATTTGCTTTGAACAAAATAACAATTTCAGTTTTCTGTTTACATATGCTCTGCAGCCAAATGTGACAACTGAGTTTCGGTCTCATATTGGTGAAGCTGTTGTGTCTGCCGCAAAGGTGGCATACTTGATACTTCTACAGAATATTGCATACTGTGGTTTAAGAAATAAATTTGTTGGTTTATGTTTTCAGTTCATTATTGTTGGTTGAGTTATTCTTTTGTTTTCTACGCACCAGCAGTCCAGTGACCAAGTCATACATAGTATTTCTTTACACCAATTTATGGGGTGACAAATATGCAAGCAACTTACTATTTGGAAACTTGTGTTCATTCACTTTTTATGGAACAACATTCAGCTTAACATTGCAAGCTACCTATCCTTTTCCATGCATTTTATTATAAAACAAGTGGGTCTTCCTTGTCCCCCCCCTCAATATGTTCTTCAATAGTTGTTCTGTATAATGTTTATATTGTATACACAGGGTCACTTATTGGATTATTTGTATTGAAGGCAGTTGGTTACTACAATGCTGGAACAGTGGAGTTTATTGTGGATACTCTTTCAGGAGAATTCTATTTCATGGAGATGAATACTCGACTTCAGGTACTATATTATGATGATCATCTAAGATGCTCGAGTGCATATTTTTATTGTACGATATGCTATCACATATTAGCTTCATGGTGTAAACCTTCTTTGAACAATTTTCTCTAAACCTAGGTTTTAAAGGTCTAAATATTTTTCGTTGTAGCTGGGTTAAATATTTTTTGTTGTATGCATGGATACCAACCTGGGTAAAACAATCAGAGGATTATCATCATGAAGCAAATTGCCTACCTTGTGCAATAAAAAACCCAAAGCTGCACGGACCACAAAAATAAAATAATCTATTTCAAAACTAGCAGATGAGCATGCGTGATATATCACATATATATTATTAGAAGATCTTTATTTTGTCCATCTGTATATGGATAGTCTTCTAACCACATTTAGCTTCAATACAAACTGAATGCAGTAGCTCTTATATTCTAAACCACTTCAATACAAACTGGATGCAGTAGCTCTTATATTCTAAACTAACTCACCTGGTGAATCAATCTTTGAAGGTTGAACACCCAGTGACAGAGATGATCGTTGGTCAAGATCTTGTGGAGTGGCAAATACGTGTTGCAAATGGAGAACGCCTGCCATTATCTCAAGAGCAGGTCCTGCTAAATGGTAGACTTTGTCAGGGCATTCATGATCTCATCCTAAACTCTTACAGATGATTCCTTAATTGCATGCTCTATCTCTTGGCTAATTTTATTTCCTTCTCATCTTAAACTTCATCACATTAATTTCAACATAATCCATTCTGCAGTAGATGTCACAACATATGTGAATTACAAAGGCATGTGGGAAAAAAATGAGATAACAAATGAAGAAAACAATATTAGTTTCAGTAATTTAAAAATATTGAATAAAAAGTAACCTATTCCTATGTATATCTTTACTATTATAAAACAAGGAGTTGGTGGTTGGTCCGTCCTCTCCCACCTCTTCTCAGAACAAAGTTAGCTGACATGTGGGCCCCCACCCTCCTCACAAAACACCCTCTTTTGCATTGTTGGGAATATTTTGAAATTTTGTTAAGAGGCAGCACTGAGAAAATGCAGTGAGTGAAAGTGCACATAATTGTTTTGCTGATATTGATATTTATTGTATGGTTTAGGATTCTTATATTTATAAATCATCTTTTTTTTGGGATTCTGACCGGTCATGTATTTATGTGACATTCATTATGTGACAAAACTATTTGGTTATACAATATATGAGACGTGAATCTTAATGAATCTGATTGTTTATTTTATTTTTTACAAATTTTATCTTGTTTTGTATTTTATCGTAGTGTTAGTACAAGCACACTACTAGTGCTGTAAACTGTCCTCGGTACGGTGTGCAATGCGGTGGGTTTTCCTTTTTGCCCCCTCTCTCTCTTGAGCCAGCAACACTGTGGGCTTAGAAAACCACGGCCAAATCTCATGCAACAGTCCTACGGAGGAAGGTCTAGAACGTAGGCCCCACCTGCACTCATTTAGGCTGGGCCATTTTCATTGGGTGGGGCCCAAAAAGGGCCAGACCCGTGGACGAGAAGGCACGTCACCGATCCAAATCGCTCATCTCATTCCTGATAACCATCGTTACCAGCACCTGGCGCCTAGAGCTGGAAGTTGGTCCGTATCATACCGGTATAGCTCAAGTCCATCGTATTTCGTGCTGTATTGTACTATGCTGGCTCGGTAAGTCATCTTATTGTATTGTACCATACCGGGCCACCTCGTCTCTGGTTAGACCCAAACACGGATCAAAGCTCGCCGTGTCAACCCAAACCCAGCCTAAAGTAATTATACATGACAAAGGTGGCGGCGGCGAAGGTGGCAGTGGTCGCCATCTTCTTTTCTCTCGTACTTCTTTCGTTAAAAACTAGTTGGAATTGAATTTGTTGCATAAAACACGGCACACAATGATGTAAATATTTCAGGAAAAAGTAAAATTTCTTGGATATTTTAAAAATACAATGTTACTGTCTCGTTAAAAACATTACATCCTAGAGTAGGGTTCTCCGAGTAAGAAAAATAATATAGTAACAATATATGTACACACTAACTATAACAACATGCGTACATAGTATCTACTCATCAATGTCTAGGTTAGCGTACGCTTGTACGATTTCAGGATCCTCCAGTTGATGTTGTTGTCGCTCTTTGGCTAATTTCCAGTCTTTGGCGCATGTGATTGCCTCTTCCATATTGGGCGTAAGGGATGATCCCCTTTCTTCGATTATTCTCCCTACCGTGTTGAACGTCGCTTCTGAAGAGACGGTGGACACCGGTACTAGAGGAACATGCCGTGCGAAATGTGACAGCACAGGAAATATCTGCTTGTTATTCTTCCACCACTCGATCAAATCTATCTTACCTCCACCAGTAAGATCAGGATCAATATTTGCAAAATCATAGTCCAAGTAGTGGTTCAACTCCGAGACAGAATTTCACTTGGAATCCGCCTGAGACTGAGAGGATAAAGAAGTATACTTACCCTTTAGCTTCTTTCATAAGTGTGATGTCAAGCTTGTCTTTTCTTGTTGCGTCTACTGTGAGGCCTCCGATCTTCCGCTGCTGTTAAACTTACCATGATACATACATAAAAACACGAAAAAACTTCTCTTTGACATATGCGAAAGCTTCTGAAGAATCAAGGTCAAGGTATTCACCTATTTTCTCTATGCCAACCTGTAATCCTACCAATTTTTTTGTAGGATAAAAAATGATAGCAAAGTAATACAAGTGTGAAATAGAACTAAAATATTTAATAAAATTTTCCTCCATTGCTACGACGGTATGGCCTAAAAGGGGATTTTGTCTGCAATTAACCAAATAAATTCTATAACTAAGCAAGAGGTAGGATAATAAACACTAGATAGAACATTTGTTGCTTTATGAAAAGGTCTTAGAAACTCTCGAAAATGACTAGCAATCTGCCAATCTGAATTAGTAATTACCAATTCATTATTTTGAGAGTTAGCATTGACAAAAATGGATATAACATGTTCGTACCCTTGTATCTTCTTTAATATGATATATGTCGAGTTCCACCTCACCTTCATGTTAAGACTAAATTTTCTTGGCTCTTTCTCATTGGCTGCGTAGTACTCCACGAACATAGCAACCACTTGTGAGGAACTTGTGAGGTAACAAATGGTATCACAGATACTATTCAATATGCACTAATTGCTTGCATACCGTCTTGAACAACAAGATTCAAGATGTGGCGTATACATCTCTGGTGGAGGACATAACCACCAATATATGTTTGCAATCTTGGGGTGAGGATGTTCATAGCCGTTGTGTTTGCCAATGCGTTATCAAGAGTTATAGAAGCAATTTTATTATCTATCTTAAAATCATCAAGTATGTATAGTATACGCTCGGCAATGGCCTCTCCCGTGTGTAATTCATTTATTACTTTAAATCCTATGACTCTCTTGTTTAGCTTATAATTATTGCCTAAATAATGGGCTACAACACTAAGGTACACACTTTCTCTGGTGTGACGATGTTCAAATATCTGATGTTATGGCAAAAGAAAACTGAACCTGTTGAAATAGTTCTTTCAGCTCTACTAGTTCCTTTTGATACATCTGTAAAATATCAGATGTAGTAATTCTCCTACTAACATGTTGATACTGTGGGCAAAAGCCGTGTTGGAGCACTCATCCTAATCGGTTGATCTTCTAAAATAATATATCTAGCAATTTCCTCACGGGAAAAAGTGGGTTGTATACCCCCAAGTACTTATAGAGCCATCGGCCTCGAAGTTTAGCTGCATTTGTACTCCTTCTCCGCCTCAGCCCTGTGCCGCCATCTTGCGTAAGCATGCTTTGTAGTGCCGGTTCAAGTACCCTATCCTTACAGCTATACAAACAGTTAATTTAGCATTACAATAATTACAAATTGTAATCTCTACCATTTCACCGTCTCGAATTTCCTGGCTCCAGGTCATGTGCTTCTAGCAATTCGCCCTTCATCCAGACCCGCCAATGTTGGCGTCCGTAGATAGGGGAGAAAAGTCTAGAGTCCTCATTGGCTCCGGACCGCCCTGGTACTCCTCATAGCCCTTTGTACCATCCATATGATGGTCAACCATGTTGTAGTCTCCCATACTTGGTGAGAGCCGACGAGCATCAATGGGAGATGGAGCTGGAGGAGGACTAGGGGAGCGACGATGAGAGCTTACACTAAGACACATTGCTGCCCTTTTCATGCTATGACTCCTCTACATACCGCTCGAGAGCTTCTTGGTGCTCTAACTCCTTGGTAGCATATTGATTGGATGGTGAATAAATAGGGAGTGTAGAGGGATGTTGCAGAAATAGGGACATGGAGAGTGTAGAGGGATGTTGAAGAAATGAGAAGTATAGATGGATGTTGAAGAAATAAGAGATTGAATGATTGTGAAGTAATGAGAGAAAAGAAGTGAATTTATAGGTATTGCTCTTCTGAACATTACTCTCCCAAAGACCCGAACGTTATGCTCGAATGTTACTTCTCTAACCATTGGATGCAACTTTTTCCTCCACGCACTCAGCTATATTCTCCAACTTTACTTCTCTGAGCATTATTCTCTGAACTGTACTCTTTAACATTATCTCTCTCCGTCGACTCCCTCTCTCAGTCACACGCGTTCACTCTTTGATCTCTCAGTCTCTCCATCGGCTTCGGGCATTGGGCCTTCGGCTCCTTCTCTTCGTCTCTCATGCGCAGACGCGCTCGGCGCTCCGCCGCTCCCTCCCCTCCCATTCCTCCCACCCCGGCGTGGGTGCTCCCCCGTCAGCCCCTCCCTCCCCACCTCGGTGGCCCCCTCCTCCCTCGGCCTCCCCCCACCCCGATGACCCTCCTCCCCCGGCCGCCTCTCTCCCCCACCCCGATGCCCCCTCCTCCACTAGCGGCCCGGCCCCTTCCTCCCCTTCCCCACCACTCGTGCGCGGGCGCCTCCATCCTCTCCCCTCCCTCCTCCTCCCCCCCCGCACCCGGTGTGGCGGTGCCCCTCCTCCCGGCCTCCTTCCCCCTACCTTGACGTGGCGGAGCCCCCTCCTTCCCCGGACTCCCTCCCCTACCCCTACCTTGGTGTGGCGGCGTCCCATCCCCTGGTTACCTCTCTGACCCCCTAGTCACCTCCCCTGACACTCGCAGCCGCCACCCTCTCCTCCCCCGACCCCCTGGTCGCCTCCCTCTCCTCTCCCGGTTGCCACCTCCTCCCCTAACCATGCCTTCTACCTTGACCTCCCCCAGCTCCCCCTCCTCCCCGACCCCCTGCCATCTTCTCCACGACCGGCATTGGCGAGGCCGAGGCCGGAGCATGGGAGGCCGAGGCTACGGTGAGTGGAGGCTCTTGGGAGTTGGGAGGCAGCTGCTGGGAGCCTAGGATGGAGGTGGCAGTGTGGAGTCTCCCACTGTGGAGTAGGCAAAGGTGTCTGTGCCAACGCCAGTGAAGGCAACGTCGCGACCAAACCCCCTCCGTCGACTCTTGATGCCATCCTCGGCTCCGGCTGCCCCGCTCCTCCTCCTGTGGCCGTTATCCACTCGTTCAGGCTTCGGTGACCGGTATACGTCCTTCCCATCTACTTCCTCTCTCTCAGCTCTATATATGATGGCCTAATGAGTTGTGGTTGTGGGGAATCTGGGGATGACCGGATATGGGATGTTGATGGGAGGGGGAGGCAAGGTGGAGGCTGAGGCGGCCCGGCCGCTGGTGCCGGTGTGCCTGCTGTGCCGCCCGTGCCCACCGTGTTCCCTACCATGCCGGCCTGAGCACAGCACGATTCACCATGCCATGTTGTGCCACCTAACGGGCCAAGTTTCCAGGCCCAGCTCAGTCCACCGTTTGTGCTGTGCCGGCACGGCCCACCACGTGTCGGGTTGGGCTATGCTTGGGCCGTGTCGGGGCGATCATGCTTCGGGTTGACCCAGAAAAATACGGCCCAACTCCCAACTCTATTTGCGCCAGCCTTTCTTAACTTATCAATGGTTAAACAATGACTTGTCCCTCCATCTGCATCTACATCTGTACATAATGCTCTTGAAACATCTCAGCTTTGTTCTACTATTGTAGCGTTACACAGTCTGAATTTGGTTTGTTGCTTACTGAATTTGGTGGTATAATGGTCTGACATTCTGATGGGGCCAAGCTTCAAATGGCTTTAGTTTTTATTTTTTAGCTTTCAATTTATTTATGCCACAAGTTACTTGGAATACATATGTTTCTAATATTGACTTATTTTGGTTTGTTGGCTTTTTTGCCTTTTTTAGGGCTACTACGGCACGATATCCCGTTGAACCCCAATCCAACGGGATAGCTTCTCCTCCTCGCCTCCCTCTCAACGCCGTTCCTTGGCCTCCCTCCCGGCCGCTCCCCTGCCATTCCCCCACTACCACTCCCCTCCCCTCTTTTCTCCGACGCGTCCAGCTCTGTACTCCTCCTTCGCCTCTCCCCCCTCTCCACCACCAGCGGCTGGTAGCGACTTCGCTGCCTAGCTGCGTCGCCATCTCCCCCTCTCCCACCACTACCATCCTGCCCAACGTAATATTCAGTGTGCCGCCATCACCGTGCCTCTCTACGTCACCACCCACCGCCCTCTACGTCGTCCACCGCCGGACCACCGCCTGCCCGGTCTCCCTCTATGTCTTGGGGGGCATGGTGAACCCGTCATTGAAGGTTGGAGGTGAAGGAGAAGGGGAGGGTGGTGCCAGAGTTGAAGAAGGAGGTGGAGGGGCAGTGTCGGAGTTGAAGGAGGTTGTGCTGGTGGATCCCGTTCAAATGGCTATGAATGGTATACTGTTTTCTAGATTTTCTCTTTGTTTTTCCCCTTATTCATTTGCACGAGAGGGAGATGCACATCCATAGCGATTCAACTTGTTTCAAATACAAGTCAAGGTAAATAACAAGGTAATCAAACTTATTATTGATGGCTGTAATTGTCATAACTTGGCTAGTGTTGAATTATGTGAGAAGCTTAGTTTAAAGATGCTGAAACATCCACGTCCATATCATATACAATGGTTTAGCGAATGTGGGGATGTGAAGGTTCAGTTTGTAGTGCATGTTACTTTCAAGATTGGTGATTATGAGGACACTGTTGAGTGTGATGTGGTGCCTATGACAGTGTATCATTTATTGTTGTGAAGGCTATGGCAATATGATAGAAGTGTGCAACATGATGGCCGTTCCAATAGATAAGCTTTTAAGTAGAATGGAAAGACAAAGGAGCTTAATCCAATGACTTCTAGTCAAATACATGCTAAATTTTAGCAAAAGAAGCTTGCTAAAAATGAGGGTAAAAAGAAAGACTTCCATACATCGGCGAGTGAGAGCCACAAGCCAAATATGAAAGGAAAAAGTAAGAGTGAGAGAGGGCTGGTTATGTTAGCCACAAAGTAGATTTGAGAGATGTGAGCAATGTCCCATCAATGACGCACTTTGTGCCAGTGTACAAAGATGCAACTGTTTTTCTTTCAACTAATGATTTAACCTCTTTTTCTAGTGGTGTTTTCTCTCTTTTGCAGGCCTTTAAAGACGTGTTTCTGGAGGAGATTCCAGCGGGACTTCCACCATTGTATACAATAGAGCATTAAATTGATCTAGTTCCTGGCGTGTCACATCCAAACCGTCCACCGTACCACACCAATCTGGAGAAACCAAAGAAATTTAGCACTAAGTGCAAGAGCTACTTGAGAAAGGGTATGTACGCGAAAGTCTTAGTCCTTGCGTTGTCTCTGTAATTCTTATTCTTAAGACATATGGTACATAGAGAATGTGTGTTAATTGTCGTGTCATTAACAACATCACTATTAGATATGGTCATCCTATTCCTAGGTTAGATGATATGCTAGATGAACTTAGTGGTGCTGTTATATTCACTAAAATTGATTTGAGAAGTGGATACCATCAAATTAGGATGAAACTTGGTGATAAATGGAACACTACTTTTAAAATAAAATTTGGATTGTATGAGTGGTTAGTAATGCATTTTGGTTTAACTAATGCACCTAGTACATTCATGCGATTGATGAAACATGTTTTAAGAGCATTCATTGGCAAATTTGTTGTGGGGGGTATACTTTGATGATATATTGATCTATAGCAAAATGATGGATGAACACACTGATCATATTAGACAAGTACTGGAAGTACTTAGAAGTGAGAAATTATATTCTAATTGGACAAATGCGCTCTTTGTACCGATAATGTTGTGTTATTTGGTTATGTTGTTTCTGAACAAGGCATTGAGATAGATGAATCTAAAACTAAAGCAATTAAGAATTGGCCTATGCCTATGAATGTTAGTCAAGTCAGAAGTTTTTATGGTCTTGCTAGCTTTTATCATCATTTTGTCAAAGATTTTAGCACCATTGCTACCCCATTAAATGAGTAAACTAAAAATGGTGTTGTGTTTGAATGGGGTGCATCACAGGAAAACACTTTTCAAGAACTAAAGAAATGATTAATTGAAGCACCATTGCTCGCTTTGCCTGATTTCACTAAGACTTTTGAAATCGAATGTGATGCTAGTGGAATATGTATTGGTGGTGTTTTAATGCAATAAGGAAAACTAGTAGCATACTTTAGTGAGAAACTAGGAAGTGCTCAATTGAACTATGCTGTTCATGATAAAGAGCGATCTCTTTTATTGGCCTAAGATGAGGCATGATTTCGAAAGGTTTGTACAATGATGTGTGACATGCCACAAAGTGAAATCTAAACTTAATCCACGTGGTTTATATGCTCCAATTCCTGTTCCTAATGCACCTTGGGAGATATTAGTATGGACTTTGTTTTAGGATTTCCTAGTACTAAGAGGGGGGAGGGATTCAATTTTTGTAGTTGTGAATAGATTCTCTAAAATGGCACATTTTATTTCCTGTCACAAAAGCAACGATGCGTTGCATGTAGCTGACTTATTTTTCAAGGAGATTGTAAGATTGCATGGCATGCCAAGGACAATTATGTCAGACCACGATGTTAAATTCATGAGCTATTTTTGGAAGACTTTGTGGGCCAAGCTAAGGACAAAGTTGTTATTCTCAACAACTTATCACCCACAAACGGATGGACAAACGGAGGTGGTGAATAAACACTTTCAATGCTGCTACAAACGATGATCAAGAAGAATATCAAAGAATGGGAAGATTGTGTTTCCGCTTGTGGAGTTTGAATACAATAGGGCGGTACATTCTATTACTCAATTGTGCCCGTTTGAGGTGGTGTATGGTTCTAAACCAACCACGCCACTTGATTTGTTACCACTTCCACTACATGAATAAGTTAATATGGAGGCATCCAAATGTGCTGAATATGTGAAGAAAATTCATGTTAAGACTAAATAAGAAATTGAAAAGAAGGCACGTTACTATACTGAGAAGGTGAACAAGTTAAGAAAGAAGATGTTATTTGAATCAGGTGATTTGGTTTGGGTGCATCTACGCATAGAACACTTTGCAGATAAGCGTAAGTCAAGTTAATGCCTCGGGGAGATGGTCCATTCAAGTACTTGAGTAATGCATACAAGATAGAGCTTCCAAATGATGATTATGCTGTGAGTTCTATATTCAATGTTGTTGATTTGTCACCGTTCTTTGGACCAGAAGAATCAGAGTCGAGGACAACTCCTTCTCAAGAGGGGGAGGATGATGAGGACATCGCAATTGGTCCGATTACACGAGCACGAGCTAAAAAGATTAATTAACAGGTGAACTCGCTCCTAATTAAATTTGGCTTTAATTTACATGAGAAAGGGGTAGTACCTAATGATAGTATCTTAATTGGTTTTAGGTTTGTTCATGAGGAGATGATGGGATGCCGAAGCTAGAAGAAATCAGCATGTGCCTGCAAGGAACTCAAGGTGGGCCCGTAAGGAGTTGGTGGCTTCTTCGGTTGGCGAGCATAGCAAGAACAAAAGCCCAACTCACGTGGCCTAAAGCCCACAACCGTGCATCAAGTCTGGTTGAAGCTATGAGATTAAGCATCTTGATTAGGCTGTGTGTTTGGACCACGTGTTTTTGTTTTAGCATTGCTGGTTTCGGTTTTGAGTCTGCATAGGGTTGTGTTTTGGATATCTTGGCCAAACAAGATGCAAGTCGGCACTAGGCCTGTGAGCTATTGATCTGTGGGTACGTGAGTTAAATACTATGGTTGTCTTTTTGTAACGACAGACCACCGAAATCAATCTATTGTTTTTTAGAGAGCTATACACTTGTTCTTCCTAGGTTTGGCATATGCTGCAATCTAGAGGGGAATTGGACATTCTCAACCCCGTTGTTCTTATGATTCCTTGTGATTTGCAGGAGCGAAAACACATCTACTTGTGTGGTCAGGTAGATGGGATCACAAGCGTGTGGTTGGGCGAATTCTTTTGTCGTAGGTTGCTGTTCTAATAGTGGTTGCTGCCATTGGTTCATCAGGTTGCATGGATCTAAGTTATCGTCATCGATCCTACGTCGTGAAGATCTGGCACCCCGTATTAGTATAACTTTACCCATAAGAGATATTCAACTTATGATGTTGGCCATTACACACTTCCATAAGCGTGCGATTAAGTGATTATCACAATACTTTTATAATGCAACATCCCAATCCGATTCTGCCTACTAAGGTTTCACCGGAAGGACATTACCGCCCAGTCGGATGACCCCTCTTGTGCCATGTGGGAATGAATTGTCATCGCTGACACCCACATTCATCTCAATGGTGAAACCAAAGTTGAGACATTGCAAATTATTTAGCCAAGTCCATCCCATTCTGGAACACGTGGTTGTACTGAGTGATTGGGTCAACAACACTAATATTCATTACTTAGTTGACTTAGGTGAGACTACTACGAACCCAGATCTTGGTCTCTACAAAACACTCACCGAAGTCTAAATCATCTTTTTATTTTTAATTTCCTATCAAATTAATTCAGAGGTACTCCCCTATCCAAAATATGACATAAAGCTTCCCAAGAGTTTACATAATTGTTCTAGACATTTTCTTATCAATTTGTACAACAATTGCAATGACTATGGCTAAGCATTTGCTAACAAAATCACTAAATCCCACTAAAATATACCCTAGTCTGGTGGGTAAATATTCTTAAGGTGACAATGGCTAGTAACATTCAAGTCCAAGGAATATTTCATTGCAATATTGGACATAACTAATTTCTTAAGCACAAATATGACAATTTACTCAAAGTAAGCTTGCAAATATATACTTGAAATGAAAAAAACAAAGCGTTAGAAAACAAATGAAAACAACATAGCGTTAGAAAACATAGAAGCAACATGATCAAGAGGGTTTGCTTACCTTACGGCTAAATACTTGCCTGTTGCTTTGGATCAACCTTAAAACGTTTCTAACACGTAGGTATCTAATAGAAAAAGGCACGATACATAAATAGACATTAAATAAATTTAAATAGAGACCAAAATTCACAAAAAATGGCCCTAGAAGAAAGAGCATGATTTTATATGAAATTAGAAACAAGAATCACGTTAGTCGGAGTTCGTACATGGGAGAATGAGCGATCGGAAGCTTTGCCGGGAGACAAAATCCTACAGAAAGAAAGGAGAAAGTACTGTTATATGGTTTCAGCCTCTATTTTTTCATTTTTATTTCTATAGGAAATCCAAATTTGCCTCTTGGTTCCGCTGACGTATGAGATCAGGTCAACGGTGCACGGGGTGCACAAACGATTGGATAGATCACGCATGTCAATGACTCTAGTTCTAATTGATTAACCTATTTCTCAGGCGTACAACTCAGTGAAGCATGAGCCCAATACAAGATTAATTAACCATGATTACGTTGCACTAATTCAATCCTCTCTGTGGGGCCTACCTATAACTCACACATATTCTAGGCTTTACTTAACTAAGAATCTGACATATGGGTCCAACATGTCAGTGACTAAGTTGCTTCCAAACATGATTACTTAGGTGTTCTAATTCCTAATGACACGATTAACTAGTCCTAACCCTTTATTAAAAAACAATACTGGTGCTAAGCTAATTGCACGGTGAGGTTGGCTGAATTTTTTGTACGGATAACCCATTTTTTATTCGAAAATACAGAAATATACCCGCGACAAAATTTTTTACACAAATAGGCTCGAGTCGCCAAACCATTGGGCGATTTATGCTTGTCGCCCCACCAACAAGCGACTTATAAAGAATCTGGTAACCGTTGGGCGATTAAATGTAATCACCTCCCCGTTAAGCGATTAAATTGAATCGCCCCCCCCGTTCGGCGACATAAAGAGAGTCGCCCAACGCTGGGCGATCGCATGTGGCTACAGACGACGGCCAAGCCCTCTTTTCTTCCCACGCCGCCGCCAATCTATCTCTAGGCGATTGCATGGTGATCCCGTCTTTTGGTTTTGTGAATTTTGTAATTTGAAACTCATAAAAAATGTGGTATAGTCACATATACTGTTAAGTCACACAAGAACTGGTATTTAATATTTGTCACATTACTTGATATAGAAATAATTTTCTATACGAAAAGAAGAGATAATAGCATTGTTTGAATTTAAATGAACTTTATAATATAACGCAGTAACATGCCACGTATTTATCCATTACATGCATGACATACACCCCTCACTCCCCACCCTAAGGTGCTCCGTCACCGCGCCCGCGTGCTGCCATACGGCCCCGATTGGCCGTCCTCCGGTGCAACGGATTACGAGGCGGGTGACGAGGGTCCGAAAAAGTAAAACGATCAGGTGGGTTTCGCACCTGCGACTGCGCCGGTGGAGTCAGCTGCACCTCTGGCTGTGTGGCCTCCGGTGCACCGGGGAGGCCACTGCCGGAGAGAACCTCCGGTGCTGCGTCGGAGGATGGCCGGTGCCACCAAGCAAAAAGCGGTCCACCTCGATGTGGCCCGGGAGCGTCCTGCTGCTGGTAAGGACCTCGCAATAGTAATATCGTTAGTTCGTTGCATGTCGCCTTAGGATAAAAACAAGATCGGGATCATGCGCACCGTACATGGCACCATGAAATCATCCGTGGAAGCCGGGATGTACGTAGGAGGTGTATGAGGCCGTGACCAAGCAGAACTCCCTGGCTGGTCCGGGGGAGGTGGACGTGTCCACGAGAACTCCCTGGCTGCTCGGGAGGTGGACGTGTCCACGCACTACCTCCGAGTAGTGCCACGCTGGTCGGGTGGCACGGTGGTCGGGTGCACCGGGCGAGGTGTGGAGACCACCGTAGCCTCGTGCAGAGATGAGGTGACGATACGCCTACACCCCGCCTCCATCCGTCGCGCAAAGCCGACGGCCTCCTCGCATGGTCAACTCCCCACTGTGCCCCACCCTCGCACTAGTGCGGAGGACTCCACTACACGCGACACCGACATCACCGACAAAAGACATAGAATGGTCCATCATCGAAACGATATTGCCATTTGAGAATTTTTGAAATTACAAGTTACGCATCGCGATGTGAGCGTCGCGCGCGGCGCGCAGGTACGCGTGCTCGCCGGTGCGGCGACGTGTGGGGCGGTGGGTCAACGACATGTACCACCGTACGAGTCCGCCCGGTACCGGATGAGGTACTCCGCGTAGTCGGCTATGTCGTATGGCCGGTCCTCCTCCACGCGGTCATCCAGGCGCACCCTCCCATCGCGCAATCCGGTACGCATCCTCTGGACCATCCGTGCCTTTCTTGACGCCGCCGTGTTGTGCTCGTTTATGGAACCATTACGTAATGTAAGTACTTGCGATCACAATAGTAAGTACATACAAAAATATCGAAGCGATCACTCACGCGCACGCAGCGGCGGAATCGCCCGATCGGTACAGAAGTGCTCGCCGCACTCAAATCGCCGCATGACTCATTGCGGTGCGTAGTCCTCCACGTAGATGCCGTACATGAGCTTCCGCGGGTTAGCGAAGCTCGGTCACGCCCGGCAAGTGCGCAGCGACCCGTCAGAGCACGGGCCTACACTGCCTCCGCTGCGTAAGGCTCCCAGCGCACGTCGGAGTCTGCGAGGTGGTCCAACTGCTCCACGAAGG
Source organism: Dendrocalamus sinicus (assembly GCA_036346575.1). Taxonomy (NCBI): domain Eukaryota; kingdom Viridiplantae; phylum Streptophyta; class Magnoliopsida; order Poales; family Poaceae; genus Dendrocalamus; species Dendrocalamus sinicus. The sequence continues at coordinate 89,841 of JAYEVI010000280.1, forward strand.
GGTGGTACGCCCGCGTGACCTGCACGTGCGCGAACTGTACCTGCAAGAAAGGCAAATTGTTTAGTACGACGATCGTTAATAAGTTGACTACGATAAAATAAAACTCACTCGTCGACGACACCAAATAGAACCCATCGTCGGCCAGTCGATGTCTCCCCCCGGGTACATCTCGGCCCCGTAGGGACCCATGTCGTCTAGTATAGGTCGTCTGAGACTGAAGCGCTCGAACGACCACAACTGCAGCAGCAGGGTACATCCCGTGAGGATCGAGTTCGCCTTAATCCTCGTGCACGCATCGCACAGGCCGCGGTACGTCGCGGCAAGTGCGGCCGATCCCCAGCTGATCTGGACGGCCTCGCCGTCGGCAATCGCCCTCGCATAAGCGATAAGGCGCGCGTCAACGGTGTTGCCGTGGCTGGTGGTGAAGAGCTCCCAACCAAACAGCCACATCACGTAAGCCTCCTGGTGGCGCGCGACCTGGAAATCGTCAGCATCTGCAACCATGCGCTCAACCTGAATGCGAACAAGTTTTATTAGTATGTAATTGCACAAATAAGAGTTTCGAAGACGCGATCGACTTGAAACACCATGTACCCGGTACTGTGCCAGCCACCTCAGCGTCGGTCCATGCTTCTGCCTCTCGTCGAAGATGTGGTGGTGATCGGCCGGTGGAAGGACCCCCTGAAATCTGCCGAGCAGGTCATCGCGCCACTCGGTGGGAGCCTCTGGTAGGAAGGTAGTGTCTCCCGTGACCGGAAGGCCAAGGAGTAGGGACACGTCCTGCAGGGTCGGCGCCATCTCCCCGACTGGTAGATGGAAAGTGTGCGTCTCGGCCGCTAACGGTCCACCAAAGCCGTCGCCAGGAGCGATCGAACGGAAGCGCCGTGATCGCTCCACGCCCGCCCGTCCCTCCCCGGCCAAGGCACCTCCGTCCTCATCCGTGGCCTGCACCATCCGGCAAGAGGAGAAGTCCGCATCCCGCACCGCAAATAAAGTGAAGGTCAGCATTAAATGTTTTTATGGTAATACTAAAACGTTGGCGTAGTGCAAACCTGGCAGTCCAACGGGGGTCGAGTCCCCAGGCCACACGAGGTGTGCGTGTCCGGACCACTCCCAGCTCAGTCGACTCGTCCGTGCTCCCCGGTGGCGGCGCATGACGGAAGCGCGGTGCACGCGTCCAAGTGCTCATCCAACAATGGTACCGCCAGTCACCCGCCATAACTGCAAAATTATCTAAATGTAAATTTGTACACTACATTTTCTACAATAATACATGAAAAATAGTATACAAAATTTCGACACAACAATTTTCTACATTTAAATTTTCTTCATTTCAATTTTGTAAATCGCATCTACATTTGTACATTGAATGATCTACAATAAATTTCTAAAGTAAATTTTCCACAATAATACATTACAAATATTATACAAAAAACTATATTTTTCTACATTTAAATTTGTACATCCAAATTTGTAAACTGCATCTACATTTCTAAATTTAATGTTCTAAACTAGATTTTATAAACTAAATATCTAAGCTAATTTTCTAAACTAAATTTTCTAAACTAAATATCTCAACTAAATATCTAAACTAAATTTGTAAACTAAATATCTACACTACATTTTCTAGACTAAATTTATCTAAACAAATTTTCTAATGTAAATTTTCCACAATAATGCATTACAAATATTATACAAAAAACTATATTTTTCTACATTTAAATTTGTACATCTAAATTTGTAAACTGCATCTACATTTCTAAATTTAATGTTCTAAACTAGATTTTCTAAACTAAATATCTAAACTAAATATCTAAGCTAATTTTCTAAACTAAAATTTCTAAACTAAATATCTCAACTAAATATCTAAACTAAATTTGTAAACTAAATATCTACACTAGATTTTCTAAACTAAATTTATCTAAACAAATTTTCTAAAATAAATTTTCTAAAATTAGGAAAATACCTGCAAATCCCGTGGCTTCTCCTCCTCTCTCTCTCCTTCCCTCTCCTCCCCCTCTCCTTCTCTTCTTCCCTCTCCTCTCCCTCTCCTTCTCTTCTTCCCCTCTCCTCCTCCTCTTCCTTCCTCTCTTCTGCTTCTGTCTTCCTCGCGCGGCGGAGAGTGAATGGCGAGCAGCGTGGGGAAGAAAAGGGCTTGGCCGTCAGTGTATTCACATAATCGCCTCGTTGGGCGACTCTTCTTTATGTCGCCGAACGGGGGGGGGGGCGATTCAATTGAATCGCTTAACGGGGAGGCGATTGCATTTAATCGCGCAACGGTTACTAGATTCTTTATAAGTCATTTTTTGGTGGGGCGACAAGCGTAAATTGCCCAATGGTTTGGCGACTCGAGCCTATTTGTGTAAAAAATTTTGTCGCGAGTATATTTCTGTATTTTCGAATAAAAAATGGGTTATCCGTACAAAAAATTCGAGGTTGGCTTGGTAGTGACTCAGCGGCAAGGCACAGAGCAAAAGAACACAGACATGAAACACAAGACTGCATGGCAAACGTCTGAGCGAGCAGCGGCAGCTGCTCCCAAGCCGAGCTCGCTGCGATGGTACGGCGCTGCGAGGCTCGGAATGCAGCAAACGGATCAAGGAGTCGGGCGAAGCCGAGGGTGGTAGCTATTGGGACCATAAGGTCACTAGAGAGCGTTGGCAGCGACTCTTGCGGTGGCACCATGGACAACACGGGGGCAACGATGTGGACAGCAACAAGACGAGCAACCATGGCTAGTGCGCGAGCTCCGAGACCTTAACAGGAACTCACTGGTGCTAATCTTGGGGATGGAGGGGCACCGAGGTAGTCGGGCGACGAGGAGCAGTGGTGACATGGTGGTGGCGCACGGTGTTAGAGCTCCACGACCAGGGGAGGATCTACAGTGGTTCATGGGTGTTCAGCTGAACACCCAAAATTTTTGACAAAAAACCTAGTATATATGAGGTATATTACATATGTATATATATAATTGGGCCATTTTAACTATTTCGCATCACAAATCCGCCCGCCCGGCCCGAGGAATCTGCGTCGCGACTCGCGTCGCGGCGTGCCCACCCATTTGCTCGCGCGGTGCGCTCCTGCTCTCCCAGACCCCATTTCCCCCGTCCCGCCGCCAAGCCCCCGCCTCGCTGCTCGAGCGGCCGACCCGACGCAATCCGCCAGAACCCTAGCGGCGACTGGCGCGACCGCACCTCCGCCCGCGCGCTCCGATCCGGCGCCGCCTCCGCCTCGGCCCCGCTCGCGCTCGCCCCTCCCCTCCGATCCGCTCCGCCTCGGGCGCTCGCGCTCGCGCCCTCCCCTCGATGCTCGCCCGCCTCGCCTCCGCGGCCCGCTCCGCCCTCCACCTCCGTCCGCTCGCGCCTCCGCTCCGCCGTCGCTCGGGCCTCCGCCGCTCTGCTCCGCGGCGCTGGCACCGCGAGGTCGCTGTCTCGCGTCTCCGCGACACCGCCCCTGCGCTAGTTCCCAGATCTGGCCGTCCGGCCCTCCGCTCCGCCGGCACCTCGACGGCGGGCCCGACCGCGACACCGCGTCATCACCTCCGGCTCCGGGCTCTCTGCTCCGCCGCTCCATCCCTCCACTCGCGGCGCGCTTCGGCGCGCTCTGCGTCAGCCCGAGCGGCCACGGCGGTGAGTACCTGAGCACTACTGGTCTACTGCTGTATATGAGTATGTGACTATGTGTAATTTGTAAAGACGACTAGACGACGAGCATGATGTTCAGATGTTGAGTTGAAATGTTGATGAATGCTGATTGAATCGATTGATGTAGTGCTTGGTGAATCGCAGACTCGGTTGAGACTTTAGATGAAATGTTGAATACTTGAATTGTTGTTGAATTTCAGAGGAAATGGCAGTTTAGACTTTAGATGTCTCAAGATTGCATCTTTAGATGAAATGTTGAATTGTTGTTGAATTTCAGAGGAAAGGGCAGTTTAAGTTTTAGACTTTAGATGTCTCAAGTTTGCATGTCAGATTGAGATTGTTGTTATGTGTTGAAAAATGAAAATGAGAATGAGCAATGCTTGTATATGAAATAACCACACTACATACTATGGCTGCAGGAAATAATGGCATTCATAAGATCATATGTCAAGCCTGAAGGGTTTTCGATCATACTCCTTCGTACATCCCATTACATGACCTAGAGAGCTCAAGGTATATTTTAGAACTTGTGTTCACGGTCTTGATTCAAATATATAAAGCTAAGTTTCACTTTTTCATCGCTCGGCATTTCTTTGGTGGAGCAATGGGTGTGTTTACAACAAGAAGCTTGCTAAGCTCCATTGAGTCTCTCGAGCAAGGCAACCCTAGGTGCCATTGCTATCAACTGGATCCTCAAGGTAAATAAAGACATAGGGCCATCTCTATATTTTTCTATAATTCCTATATTTTATTATATCTATATACACGTATTGTTGTATCATTATTTTTGGAGGAAATGATGTGTTGCGGTATCGACATATCTAAACAACTTAGCTCCAAAGTCCGAACACCCATTCTAAAAATCCTGGATCCGCCACTGTCCACGACGACGGGCAGCTACAAAGGATGAGGGAGGTGAGTAGATGCTCAAAAGACGGTTGATGGCCAGGGAATCTCACCGGGAAGCAACAATGGCCACGGCGCCAAGATTTGAATGGTAACGGAGACGATGACGCGGCTCAGCATTCCGCTACAGGAGTGTAATCAAGTGAGGGGTTTTGATCAGGAGAGAGTTTTGGCACAATATGATGCAGACATCGAGGCACAAGCTCACAGCGTACGGCGGGAACACGGGTGGCACACGGCGGAGCGCAGCCAACGGTGCCAAAGAAGATGACCGCGTTCTGAGAGACTCAGAGGAGAGAGCTGAAACAATATAAAAAATCAAAATTTTTAAACTTTTATTTGAGTTTTTGCTTGAATTTCCTTCCTTTCCCAATTTGGCAATTCCCAGTGAAATACGCTTTTCCTTCTCGGCCTTTCCACCTTCTCCCAGCGCTGGCGTCTCCCCGAGCTAGCGCCACCCTCGATCCGCCTCCCCGTTCATCGTCCATGCGTTGTATGCTCGCGTCGCCGGATTGCGGCCACTGCTCCTCGCGCGTTCACTCCCTCCTGGTCACGCGGTTTCACTAGTTAGCCTCTTGCCTCTACTCTCCCTCGCTTCGCGCGCTGCAGCTCGCGCGCGCCCGCTCTCTCGCCGCAGCTCACTGTGTCTTCACCTCGTCCCGAACGCGTGCGCATGCTGCCATCCAATCCCGCCCGGCCGCAGGCGACAGTGCCACTCGCCTCGTTCTCACGCGACAGCCAGCCTCGCTTTATCTCTCGCCGGCCGCGAGATGCACCTCGAACCGCCTCAAGTGGCCACCGACACTCGCGGAGTTTAAAGCCCAGTGGCCATTGTAGAGCACTTCCTATTGCTCCCTCACACCCTCCTAAGCCACCAATTTCAGCTTCAACTCGCTGCAGCACCACGAGCAGTCTCCCCTGCGCCCGGTGAGCCCTAGTGGCTAACTCATGTTTCCTTCGATTTCCTTTCGATTCCTTGCAGTGACATGGTCTCTCTTGTGCCCTAATTACACTGGTGGACTCTCCTGGGCGAGAGCATTCGCCGAAAGCCCTGGCGGCTGAGACCGCCACCGGCCTTATCACCCCTCCCGTGGACAGCCTTGTTGAGCTTTCCCCGACCCAAACCACCTTCGCCACCGTGAATCTGATGCTTCCTAGATGGTTGAATTACTTCCAATTCCACCAGAGAACCACTAGAGCACCATGGCGCTACCGTGAAGGCTGCTGCCTTCTCTCCAGCCGCCAGCCACCGCCATTCATCGTCCCACCTTCCAAAACCCTAAAATGAGTTCCCCACACTCCCAAGATCATCACCATTCACTCCTTTTCCGCCAGTGAGCATCGCTAGCACCGAATCACAAGGAGCCGTTGTGCTCTATTTTCTCGCCAGAGAAAGAGGCTAGAGGTTGAAGACGATCTCCCGGAGCGACGTGGTCGAATCTTGGTCGTCGGCGCCCATTATCATCGTCTCATCTGAGCGTCTGCACTCTACGCATCTGAACCATCTGCGCCATCCGCGTGTCGCCCATCGGGCGCGGGTGTGCGCTTCGGCGCTGCGTGCCTCTCGGCCATGTGGGCCAGGCCAAAGTCCAACTACCGCTGGCTGCGCGGTGAAAGCCGGGCGGCGTGACTGCAAACGGCCTGCGCAACACTTTCATTCGAGGAAAAATTCAAAAAATCATTAAAAATCCCAGAAAAATCTAGAAAATTCTAAAAATATTAAAAAGACACCATTTTGATTGTCTCAACGTTGTGAATCCATTTTTGACCTCCATTTCATCAAATTCAATTCCAATAAATTCAAACCCCACTATTTGAATTTATTGCATTTTACTCCTTTTTAAATTAGTTTATTTTTGTAACATCCCAATTTGGCTTTCTGGAAAAATTTAAATTCAAATTAATTATTTTAAAGTAATTGGACTTTACTTGGCTTTTATTTGATTTTCTGGATTTTCTGGAGGTTAAAACCTATTTTTAGAAGTTAAAAGGTATTTTAAAATATGAAAATTAAATACCAACCTTAGTTGGTAATAATTTTATTTAGTCCAAAATATGTCCAGGAGCTTCTGTTAATTTTTCTGGAATTTTTGGAGGTATTTTCATATTTTTCTGAGGCCTAAATGATTTCCTAGCTTTTTCTGAAAATATAAATCAAATTTCCAAATCCTTCCTCCAGCCGACACGTGGACGGCCCAGGACCGCCCACGTCGCCCTCGGCCCAATCCGACCGTCCTCCGCCTCTTCCTCTGCCAAGCGGGCCCGGCCCAGCCAGCCCCGCCTTCCCCTCCTCCTCGCCCGACGCGTGGACGGCCTGGATGAGCCGCGTCCCCGCGCCCGGCCCGATCCACCTCTGGGCCACATGGCCGCGATCCACACCCCGCTCCCTTCTCTCTCTCTGCGTTGCGGGCCCCGCCCGTCAGTCACTCGCGACCCGCTCTCGCTGCCACCCGGCCTGCGCTGTCAGCCCTTCTTCGCGAGGCTCGCCTTCCTTCTTTCTTCCCCCTCTTTCCTTTCTTACGCCGCCGACCAATCCGAGCCGGATCCGGCCTTGCCTTCCCAGCCTCTCCCCGGTTTTGGAAACCCCGAGCCCCGCCGGGAAGCAAATCCCCTAACACCGCGCCCCTTTCCTTCTCCGCCTCCCCAATTTCCTTTTTCTCCCCGCGCCCTTCCTTTTTCCGGCCGACACCCCGGCGAGGAATTGCCGCTCCCCTGCTCCCCCTTCGCCCCTACAAATAGCCCCTCGGCCTCCCCTCCCTCCGCACAACATCCCGCCGCACTCCACCTCCCTTCCCGAGCACCGTAGCGCCCCGCCACCGTGTTTCCCCTTTCTCCGAAGCCACAGCACTCCGCGAGCCTTCCCGCCGCTCGGACCTCCCGAGCTCGCCACCGCCACCCTGAGCACCCCCGTGCCCGTGCGAATCTCCCCGACACCTCGGCCGCCCCTCCCTCGTTGCCGGCCACCTCCGCTCGTCCCCGAGCCTCGTCGACCCCTCCGCCAAGACCGCCTCCGCGCCCGGATCTCATTTTGGACCTCGCCCGACCCTCACCGGCCTTCCTCACCGCCGGCAACCCCGCCTCCGACCACCTCTGCCCGGCCCCTCCAACAGGTATCCCTCAAAGGGATTTGTTGCCCTATACGGGTAGGCAAAGCCTCCCCGCCCTCTTGACACACCAGTGTGCTCTCTTCCTCGGGCTCCTCGGCGCGCGTTCGAGCCCCGGCTCCGCACGCTGAGGTTGAGCCTTTCTTTCATTTTTCTGCGCTGACAAGTGGGTCCCACCCGCCAAGCCGCGCGTCTGCGCCTGCATCGCTGCGTCGAGCCCCACTTGTCTGCTCTGGTCACTGACATATGGGCCCGGAGTCCAGTGGGTCCCACATGTCAGAGGCTGCACCCGTGGGCTCACTGACCAGTGGGTCCCACCTGTATTAATCTCAGAATAAAAATAAAAGATTAAAATTTAATAATTCCAGTGGGCCCCACCTGTCAGAAATTTCCTAATTTCTGGATTTATTCAAACTGAAAACTTCAAACAAGCATAACTTTCTCATTTTAACTCCAAATTCAGCCATTCAAATTTCTAAATTCTTCTAAAATCATGATCTATCTAACTACGGTCTCTATTTGAATTTTGGATTTTATTTGAATTTTATTTATATTTATTTATTTTGTTGCTCTGTCTTTTCTCGCATAGAATCCAACGTTGTCGAAGACCTCTCCACTCCTCAGCAGGAAGACCCCGAGAACGTGCAAGAGGCAAGTCTCCTTTGATCATCTTGAACCTATAATTTTGAAATATTTTACTTATTTTAAATTATGTGCATTGCTATTTACATAAAACATTAGTTCAAATCTTAAGGTAATAGTTAATCCAGCCTTGTTATGCCCGCACTTGAAGTTGATTGCCATGTACCTTTGCAACCCTAGAAATTCCTTTCACTCATTAATGAGAGTAATATAATTAATTGTTGGTATTAGAATGGTAGAACAATGCTTAGCCATACTATTGAATACCTCATAAATCTTGCAAATGGGAAATTATGAATTATTGTAATACCCTTGTTTTTATAAATTTAGTGGTAATTGGAGTTGCCACTGTTCTTTTAAAATAAAATGAAATGTGGAAGTTGGTTTAGATTAGGGTGGATGGTAAGTTTAGATTGGTGCAGCAAGCACGAGATCTTGTTAAGTGTATGTTCCACCCCTAGTCAATTAGGACCGACGCTTGTGTTTGTCCGATCGAGCATTAATCAGTACAACCACAAGTCTATATCGGTGCGACCTAGCCGACTAACTTATGATAGTCTAGTTTAGGTGCCACCAGTGGAAAGTGGGTGCGTGGATGGATGGTTATTCACGAGTGAGGGATGTGGATTTCTTGTACTCATATGACGCAAGAGGGGGCTTGGTTGAGCAGATTAGCCTACTGCGGTGAAACCTCAGCGGGTGGTATCTAGCTAGATTAGAGTAAGGTAAAGGCTTTATGATATTTTATCTGGGTCTCATGCCAAAGGAAGCGTGTTGACTTTTAGGATAATATATCTCTTGTGGGAAAAGTTGTATAACCTCTGCAGAGTGTAAAACTATTCGAATAGCCGTGCCCACGGTCAAGGGCGGGCAAGGAATGCATTCACATGGTAGATTTCTGGTTTTGGTTTTAAAATCAAAGTTTTTGTATTCCGTGAGTGGAGGGAACTCTCGGAAGGGTATCCTGGCGGTTGGAGCCAGAGAGGGTGGATGGAACCCGCAGATTTAAACTTGATCAAATTGGTTAGCTAGTGTTGGTAGTTGGAACCTTCACTAGAGAGTTAACGATAGTTCTGTTAAAACATTTACTTTATTAAATTGATGCCTTCGAAAATAATTAGTAGTAATTGAAATTAAAATGTTGCTTTGTGCAAAAGAACCATATAGCCTTCCTTTGTCAAGCCTTGCATCTATTGCATTTTTCCCAAGACTTGCGGAGTACTTTATGTACTCACATGCTACACTCAAAAATAATAACCAGAGGAATACGAAGCTCAAGAGGAGATTACGACTCATCGCCATTATGCGGTGTGATGGATTTTTCCTGAGGACTAGGTCGCGCTTCCGATCAATCGCTCGTGGCATATTGATGGGTCTACTTTGAATTTACCTTGCTTCCGCTGTATTCTAGTTGTGTGAGGTCTTGGAACCTCCAATGTAATAATGAGACCTGATAGTCAGTATTCTTTATAATTGTAATAAATGCGTGGTTGGTTATGAACCATTTCTGTTTGACTATGTGCACTAGCTTTGATCTGGGACTAGTGCAGTAATACACAGAGGGTCCGGGTTTGGAAATCCGGGGTCCCGACAATTTTTCCTAACTTGATTAGATTCAAGTGTGGACTTATATTGTTATTTTATGTGTTTGCGGTAGCTTCTGATTTCTCCGAGGCAACAGTTCAAGGTTCAGATCCAAGCATCGAAGTTTACGAGCTTGTTGAAGTGTCAGAGCAGCAAGGCAAGTTACGAGTTTTTGATCATATTGAATCCCATGAAATTTTCATTATTTAATTAATGTATTTTCATTATTGTTAATTGTGAAATGTTAATCGATTAAAACAAATATTTAGAATGACATGCTAATTAGTTAAATCCTACTACTGATAAATGCCTTGTTTAATTTGAGGCCATATTCACCTTGACAACCTTAGCAATAACTAAAACACTGTATAAATAATTGTAGATTATCTTATCCAAAATCTTGAACTACTAAGTGACTTGGCCGTTGGCCAGTAGGGTTTATAAAAGTGGTACTAGGGTAAGGGCGTGATGTTGAAAGCCACGAGATGACCTCCGTCCATGACCTTACCCTAGGGTGGAGGCTGGTTTGGAAAGGTGATAGTGCTGTTGAGCACAGATGGAAATGTGGTTGGCGCCTCAGATGAAAATTTAGGATGAGAACCTTATGCTAAGTAAAAGACACAGTAAACGCTCAACCACAGGAGTTGACTTGTCAACCCTGATTTAATAGCTACTCAACTCGATTGAATCTCTACAGGATGTGGGTGCGTTGATAATGGGGAGTTAGGTATGTGGAACGGTAAAACCATACCTAACAATGATTGGGGTCACTCAAAGCGGGTAAAGGAGTTTAGGGTTAGTTTATGAATCGTGTCTGAGTGATTCTGTCGGGTGGATCCTATATAAAGAATTGAACAGTGAAATGACCTGGTTTTGTTAACTCTGTCACGGGAGTTAAGAAATCGTGTGGGTAAAGCTGAGAAGCTCTGTAGAGTAAAATTAATGGTATTCGCATACGTCGTGCTTCCGGTTAATGAAGCTGTGTTAATGGGGTGATTCCAGTAACAAAGCATAAGTAGATTTCCTAATGTTTTAAGTGGTGTAATTGTCTATTAACTGTTAAAAGAAAACCCCTTTACTCTTAAGGAGAACTGTTTTAATTTCTCATGTTTGTAAATAAAACTGCATCTGCCCAAATTAATAGAACCGGTATATTCCCTCCCTTGATTACCCTGCAAGTAGTAAATTAGGGTCTACTCTTGTGACTTGCTAGGTACGGTTGTACTCATAACTTGCCAAACAACAACAGAAGACCAATGGACTCAAGAAGCCCCAGTCGAAGACGAGGTTCCCGAAGAGCCTTTCTTCCCTGAGGATGAGTGGTTTTAGGTCTCAGCTACGCTCAGGTCACCTGGGAAGTTTTTGTGATGTAAAATAGTTTTGGGCTTGCGTGCCCGTTGTGGAAGAAAACTGGTTGTTAAACCATATGTTGTAATAAAAGTTAATCCTTTTGCTGTAAGCATGTAATGTTGTGATATTCACTCATGTGCAGTACTCCACAACTGTTCAGTTTGGATAGTTACAAGGATTACTAGCGCTACCAGAAATAGGGGCGTTACAAGAGCCTTGGAAAAGTGGCAAAATGGGAAGGACATGGCGAGGATAAGACTTTGACGCTGTGAGAGGGAGCTTTTATAGCGGGATGAGGGTGTTCTGCTATTGAAAGCATCTAGACCCCTAAAAATATTGGTTTTGGTAATTAATGACATTATGTGAATATGGGGCTAATTTGTGTGTTAAGTGTTTGAAAGGATTAGTCTCAAAGGCAAAGAGAGAGGCACATAAAAGGTTTTTACAATTTTCAAAGATCTCCAAGTCGGCAAGGTAAATAGTTTATGGATCTTTTATATTTTTACCGGTCTTGGAGAAAGGTTGGAAGACCGGATTATAGGTTAGATACCGTACTATTAAGAGGGATCATGGTTAAATGCTTGATCATGTGCTTATGGACCTTATGGATCAATTTAGGATCATACATGCATTTAGAAATTAAAATTGAATCAAAATCATGCATTGTCAGAAAATTTCGGAAGTACCGGCGTTCAAAGTGCGGAACTTCCGATCGGCCGGAAGTACCGGGCTATCGGGCGGAACGTTTTTTCCAGAGAGCGCCTGGAGTTCAACTTAACCCCTCGGAAATCGGAAGTACCGCGGGTTGACCTGCGGAACTACCGCAAGGCCGGAAGTTCCGGGAATCTGAGCGAAACTTTATTTCGAGAGCATACGAGTTAAAGTTAACCTCACGAGATCGAATATCGGGCAAATATCGGAACTTCCGAGATTCCGGAAGTACCGCACTTACAACGGCGGAAGTACCGCATTTAATATCCAACGGTTACTTCTGACTCTCTGACATAGTCGTTCTGACCAGTCGGCCGAAATCCGGAAGTATCGCCCTCTATACTGCGGTAGTTCCGATTTCCCTGATTTTTCAGGATAATTTATTGCAACGACCATTTGAGGTTGGTGGGGGTATAAATTCGACCCCACCAGCACTTGTACTTGTTGTTGAACCCCTATTGAGCATTCTTGAGCATAGAGCAACCTCTCACACCTCACTTCTTCACTATTGCATTCAATTGAGGTAGTTGAGCCAATTCAAGTGCATTGCATTTTAGATTGATCCATTTGGCACTTGAGTGTGATCTAGCCGCTGTGGTTCATTACTCTTGATGCTTGCCGGCACCTAGACGGCTTGGCGGAGGTTTCGGTGATCTTCTCAAGAAGGTTGTGAGAAGGCCCGAAAGATTGTGAAGGCTTGGAGCTCACCTACCCGGAGAGGGGAATGGCTACCGCTAGTGATCGAGGTGATTAGGCTCAATTCGTGGAGCCAGTTCGATTCATTCGAGCTTACCTCAACGTGGACTAGGGGAGACTGGCAAGTCTCCGATCACCACGGTAAAAAGCGATTGTGTCTCTTGTGGTTTGCTCTCTTGTGCTCATTTACTTTTAAGCAATTCATTCCATTTAAATCATTTGATTGCTTGTATTTTTAGAGTAGCAAACTTTGTCCTAGACTTGAATTGTTATTGTTCTTAGGTTAATTGATATTGTGCTAGTTATCTCTTGAGCCATTTCATATTGTTTTAGTAGATACATTGTTTGCTTGTTTTAAGAAATTGTTAAAGTCAAATTTGTTAGCCTAAGTTAGAAGAAAAATTTTAAACCGCCTATTCACCCCCCTCTAGTCGGTCTCCTCGATCTTACAGCTCTTCACATTCTCGCGCCAGAACTAGATTTCCCACGGAGATCGCGCGCGGTGGTGGCTTGCAGTCAACGCCGACTTCAACGTGGTGGAGGGGGTAGGTGAGCATGGCGTGCTAACCAGTCGACACTTTCATTATCGCTCAACTTTTGCAGCGGCATTGTTTCTCTACAGTGCCTTTCAGGCGGCCTCCAATGGAGATGGCGAGAGGTGGACGATGAACGCCGACGAGCAGGCTTGGGAAGCCAACGCCTGTAGAGAGAAGAAAGGAGAGATGGCGCATTTCCTGAAATATGACTTACGTCTTGCTCATTTTGACTTGAGCTTCTGGCTTATTATTCACTATTCATAAATTTCATCTTTTTTTGAACTTTTAGCTTTTTTTTGAGCTTTTTTGCCAGTTCTTTTTTCCCGTATTCGTTTGCGTTGTCCGTAATGAGCTAACATATTTTTTATTTAAAAAATTTTTAAATTATACGCCAAATAATCCACATTCAGCTACAGTGCAATTTTAGCTAGCTACAGTGCAATTTCAGCCATAAGCCACTATTTTTCAGCCCAACCAAGCAGTGCGTTAGCTCAACTAGGTACCTTGTGTGGGCCAGATTAGGAGATCGGTTGGTAGGGCTGGGCATTCGGTCTTTTCGGTTTATTCGGTTCGGTCTATTCGGTCTTTGGAAAATTCGGGTTCTAAAAAATGAGGACCAAATTTCTCGAGAAAAAACAAGGACCGAACCCAAATAGACCGAATTTTTGTTTGGTCTATTCGGTCCACCGAATTGACCAGAAATAAGATGGGGACCCTTGTCACCCTCAAAATCTTTGTAAATTGTAATGAGCTAAACAAAACAAATAATATTCATGCATAAAGCAATGAGTAGCCACCAAGAAATAGATGATAGACATATCAAATAAGTACATACATCACATATTAAGTTCATGAATTCAAGAGACAAGAGACATATCAAATAATTCGCGTTATTTGGTCTATTCGGGTTTTGTAGGCCAAAGATCGAACCCAACCCAAGACCGAACTAAATCAAAATGTTGATCGAACCCGAACCGAACTCGAATAGACCGACAATTCGGTCTATCCGGTTCGATTCGTTCTGTTTGCTCTCGGGTTTAAAGTGCCCACCCCTATCGGTCGGGTTAAAAGGGGGAATACGACCTGCAACAGATCCGAGTTTAAAACATTGCCCAATTGAATTAAATGTAGAAATTTCAATTTTTCAAATTAGAAAAATAACTTAGTAATTTTTTAAAAAAATTAGACTCACTTTGAATTATTTATAACTCAAAAAAGTATTTCCAGGTTTTACACAAGCTCTAATTAATTTCAAAAATTCACAAACAACCACTACAAAATAGGAAATTCTTTTAATAAAAAGCAAAAAAATTAAAAATGCCCAAAAATGCATAAATGATGGTTTTGAAAATATCTATGAGGTTTTCGGAATTTTGGGATGTTACACCTATTCCTTCTTGAGATATGTTTCTGTTCGTTATTGCTTCATACAGACGTTTTATCCAGAATCAGCTTTTGCTCATATTTATCTATCGTTGACTTTGTCGATTTGCAGAAAAATCGGTTATCATGTCGTGTACGCTGCTAGAGAGCACACTCTGTAGAAACATGGTGCTACAGGAATTTTCGACGGTGACATCGTGGAATAGAACTCAATGATTTTGATCATGCACGCCAAGAAAAGATGGGTATGTTCTTTTTGGCTTCGGCTTATAATTTTTTTGTTGTGACTCATGGCTTTTAGGTTTGTTCGTGAGAAAGATTATAGAGTAACAAAAACTCATGTATGGTTTTGACCAATATATATGAAGTTGTTACAATATGTATTACAATTAATTTATAGACTCTATCTTAAAAAGGTATTTTGTTTAAAATCTAGTTACTGTAGAAAAATAAAAAATAGCTTTTAAAAACAAAAAATAAAGGCCCGATGGCGCCAACATCCGGTGGCTCATGCGTGCTTCATCCGGTCTGCAATCTGGTGATGCAAGATGAACAAACACTAAGCACGGCCCGTTTTATTTTCATGCACTCTGCGCGCCGAGCAGATTCGGTCCAGTCTGCCCGCCGAGCAGATTCGGTCCAGTTCCTGCGTACCACTACTTTGCTTTCGGCCCATGCGGCCATGGATTGCATCTGTCATCTAGTGAGCAGTACCCTCTCAGTTTTTTTTATTTGTGGTCATAGAACGTGTGCGGTCAATATTTTAAATGATGTGCATAAAAGTATTTAGATTTGTTACAAGACAGTGATATTAACATATTTGCTATCAAAAGTGTTCTGATATCATTATATCTTTAATTTCTTTTGCCAGTGTATAATTTGAAAAAACTATTGGCCTAACACGTGTGTTTCGTTAATGTCCAAAACGACACATGTAAAAAGAACAGCAAAACGGATGGAGTATTGTTCAACTACAAACGGATGGAGTATTATTCAACTACCTAGCTAAGGAGAAACATCCTCTAAAGAAGAGCTCAGGAAACCATTCCACCCTGTTTGGCCTCACGGTTTTGGGTCGGCTGTTGCAGCGCCATTGCTACAATTCTTGAGCTGTTGAGCCGTACTCAGCGACACCATTTGTGCTACCACAATACCGTGCACAGCTGTGCCATACATTTCAGATCTCACGGTATATATCGCTGTCCAACTGCTTAAGATCCAGTTTAGACTAAGTCCACCGGACCGTACTTCTCACGGTGATCTCTTGAACAGGCCATGGAATGGTTAGCAAACTTTTGTCTTCCCGTGCAACAATAGCCCAAAGATTAAGGAAAGGTCTTGAGTATGTTCTTTTGGGCTATAGTTTATGGTTTTAGGTTGTAGTTTATGAGTTTTGACTATTTGTAAGAGAGAGTACGAAGAGACAGAGACTCGTGTGTATTTTTTGGCCAATATAAATAAAGTTGATGCAGTATGTACTACAATCGATTTGTAGACTCTGGCTTAAAAATATACTCCTTGTTACTGTAGAAAAGCGGCTTTTAGAATTTGAAAAGAAGAGGTATTTGCATGACATGCATACGTGTAGAGAGAGAGAGAGAAGGAAAGAACAAGAGTCCATACTCCGTTGCTTCGTCACTAGGGATAGGAAACGATAAAGGATAATCCATTTTATCCGTTATTCGTATTCGAGAAAATACGAATGTGATAAGAAAAATTCGTACTTGAGAATGTTTGTATTTGTATTCGATAATGTTCATATCTCAATATTTGAGAATATTCGTATTCGAGAATGTGTATTCATATTCATATTCGAGACTATTGATTCGTTTCCATCCCTAACTACCTCACTGGAGATGATTATAGGAAGCAATTTTCTGATGAATCAAGGTTCACAAGTAAGAAATGAAAATTACTTTTGCATAATTTCCAACTCTATGTACTATACTGCTAGCTTGTGTAGATGTATAGTCATGTTACCTAAATTTGTTCTACCGAGACTTGTTACAAAAATATTAGGATATTTGCATTCGACCGAATTAAGTACATATTCTATTCGAATTCGTATTCGTTACGACATTCGATTTGTATTCGTATTCGAGAATGTTCAAATTCAATTTTGTATTGGTTTTAAAAATATAAATTTGTATTCGTATCTGTATTTGTTTTAAAAATATGGATTCGTATTCGTATTTGAGACTATTCGATTCGTATTTGATCCGTTTCCATCCCTATTCGTATTCGATCAGTTTCCATCCCTATTCATCGCAGAAGTCCAAACATGTTTCCCTGTGTCTTTTTGGGCATCTGTTCGCTCAGCTTTCACTCACGCATAGCTGTAGATCCTTCGTTTGGCTAGCTAGGCTTAGCTGATGCAAGCATTTTTATGAGATAATTAATTCTATGTCACTGAATTACGTCCACTTTTATAAAATACCATTAAAAAATACTCTCTCTAGTATATGCCACTGAATTGCACCGATATTCCTTTATATGCCATTGTCGTTAGTTGACCGTTAGGGGAGGCCGTTATCTTCTGAAAAAAGGACCAAAATGCCCCTCCAAAAGACTGAAGACCCAATTTATTTAAAATATCAAACAACCTCCAAACTTATGAAAATTCATATGGGTGTTGTTCAACATGTTAGTAAGCTAGGAAAAATATTTCAAGGCATTGTTCAAAGAACATTTTGAGATTTTTAATTTAAATACTAGTAAAGGCTACTATTTACAAATAGAGACTAATTGAGTCTAAAAATTATAGAAAAATTCTCACATGCTCCTAATATGTCACATAGCTCCAAAAAATTATAAAGTTTCATTTTCTATAGTGAATTTGTTCCAGTTTACAAAAAGCTCAAATATGCTGATTTTGGATTTGAATTTAAAAAATGGACCAAATGGAATGGTCAGTGCATGAAATTTTAGGTTTGTGTTGTACACTACTCCAATGATCAACTAAAAAATTTTAGTATTTTTGTCTAAGCCAATTTGTTGTATATTTAATTTTATCATAGGGATAGATTTTGAACCGAGGAAAAATCGTCTTTTTCCAGGGCCCAACGGAGACTAATTGATGGCAATGGCACATAATAGAATTTTAGTGTAATTCAATAGCATATAATAGAGAGTATTTTTTAGTGGTATTTTATAGAAGTGGACAATATTCAGTGGCATAGAATCAATTATCTCTGATACGGGGTCGCCTGATATTCTGACGTAGGATGGATACTCACGGGAGTCTTGATGAATCGTAATGATCCTCTAATGCCAGTGCAAGGGACGAACACTCTTTAATCCGCCAAAACACACTCGTGTTGATTTCACCGACCACCGAGCGAAGATCAATCGTGCACCCAATTCCCAGCGGAAAGGCTGAACGATCTTGATTGAAGAAAACACTCCTAATTCCCTTAGGAATTTCGGCAGCAATGCTAAACTCGAAAACTTTAGTAGATTGATTTTTCTCAAACGTGGTCTGAGCCCTAAAGGCTGCCAATACAAGGATTATATAGCCCCTTGGGACGTCCATATGGTTCCCAAACCAAGTACAACTCAACCCTATATGGTTTTAGATACGAACTCTCACAAAAAGAAAACTATATATATTCTCCACCCGTTAAATTGTTTTGGTCATAACTTTTTATCCGTGATGAATTTGAAGGTAGGACCAGATCCATTGCGTAGCCCTTGAAATTATCTTTCCAACAAGTATAAGAACACCTCAATCGGACTCCGTTTGTGAAAGTTATGGCTGTTTTAGTAACTGTCTATCAGGCTGTCCCGAACCGAATCCGAATTGAATTCTGAGTTGAATCTGAGTTTGAATTAGGTTGAGCACGTGGGAGGTCTGAATTGGGCTTCAAAATCTTGTCCAAAACTTGGGCTTTCAGTTCTTGGGCTTCTTCCCTTTTGTTCTTCCACTGCATGAGCTTCTTTCCTCCTTGATTAGCTGCATGGGCTGCTTAGCTTTCTCCTTTCCATCCCCATGGGCTTTGAGCTTTATGTTCTTGGTAGCAAATATGATTACACTCCTTGTGCTTCTCCATTGCTTTGGCCCCGGAATCATCATAATATTTAATCCTAATAATAAACAAGAATTTGGCATAAGTTAGTATATCGTTCCCACGAATAGAAGGAAATTCATTAAGAAACAAATTCACCTGACAATATTTAGTGCGGCTCAATAATTCTTTCCAGTGAAATAATGTATTTGACTGAAAAGTGCTAAGCATGTGCGTATCTGCATCATCCTCCCCTTCTTCAAGAAAAACCGTCCTCGGCTTTTGGTAGTCTGAAATTGTACTAAGCAAAGAATACAACATATATGCATGGTATATATATTTGTCATCAACACTTCTTTTGCTTAGCATATCAAGAACATCTGAAGGCGTAGTAATTTAAAAGAAAAACACATATGCATGGTATATATATGAATCAATTATTGTGTCATTCTTGTTATTCCACACAAACCAGTTAATATAACAACAACCATAAGATATATACATTGCAATATTGTCTTTCATATCATTCTCCCTCCCATAAGAAAAGGTCATCCTCGACTTTGCTAAGCACATGGACAAGTCATTAATGGGCCAAACCAAATTAAGTTGTTCAAATATGGGGGAGAAAATTGTTAGTTCCTTCCATGCTTCAACTGCGCTACTCTGATTATTTGTACTTGATTGTACATTAAAGGATGAATAGGCAGGCTTAAGAAATCTTTTAAAACATGAAGCACTATTTTTGAAACTCATCTCATTGTGATCATGATATGATACAAAAGTTTGTTTATCCAAAATATGCAATTTCAATTCAGCAAGCTTATCACATGTAATGCATATTCGGTAAACATAAAACTTATCATCTATACCATAATTTTCAATCAAATTGAACTTATATGTATATGCATAGGTACTAACTAGTGATTTTAAATACGAAATTTTAGCAACAGTCTCAATCACACTAGATAGCTCTCTAGGATCATCAAACATGATATAGCACAAAGAATCACTAGGAGATATTCGAGTAAGAACTTCCTTATGAGTAATCAATTCCACATTATGTAAATTGAGCAAAGAAATTTCAGAACATGGAATTTTCATTCGCATATATGAGTTCTCACAATTATTCACCGTTTCACAATTAATTTTAGCACCAATATGGTTACCTTTATTGTCCTCTTCAGTTGATGTAGGTGCTATGGGCATTAAATCATTATGATTTAACAACGGGACTCTGATACTAAGATGATACAGGGTCGCCCAATCTTCTCGACGTAGGATGGATACTCACGGGAGTCTTGATGAATCGTAATGATCCTCTAATGCCAGTGCAAGGGACGAACACTCTTTAATCCGCCAAAACACACTCGTGTTGATTTCACGACCACCACGGCGAAGATCAATCGTGCACCCAATTCCTAAGAAAGGTGAACGATCTTGATTGAAGAAAACACTCCTAATTCCCTTAGGAATTTCGGCAGCAATGCTAAACTCGAAAACTTTAGTAGATTGATTTTTCTCAAACGTGGTCTGAGCCCTAAAGGCTGCCAATACAAGGATTATATAGCCCCTTGGGACGTCCATATGGTTCCCAAACCAAGTACAACTCAACCCTATATGGTTTTAGATACGAACTCTCACAAAAAGAAAACTATATTCTCCACCTGTTATATTGTTTTTGTCATAACTTTTTATCCGTGATGAATTTGAAGGTAGGACCAGATCCATTGCGTAGCCCTTGAAATTATCTTTCCAACAAGTATAAGAACAACTCAATCGGACTCTGTTTGTGAAAGTTATGGCTGTTTTAGTAACTGTCTATCAGGCTGTCCCGAACCGAATCCGAATTGAATTCTGTGTTGAATCTGAGTTTGAATTAGGTTGAGCACGTGGGAGGTCTGAATTGGGCTTCAAAATCTTGTCCAAAACTTGGGCTTCTACCCTTTTGTTCTTCCACTGCATGGGCTTCTTTCCTCCTTGATTAGCTGCATGGGCTGCTTGGCTTTCTCCTTTCCATCCCCATGGGCTTTGAGCTTTATGTTCTTGGTAGCAAATATGATTACACTCCTCGTGCTTCTCCATTGCTTTGGGCCCGGAATCATCATAATATTTAATCCTAATAATAAATAAGAATTTGGCATAAGGTAGTATATCGTTCCCACGAATAGAAGGAAATTCATTAAGAAACAAATTCACCTGACAATATTTAGTGCGTCTCAATTCTTCTTTCCAGTGAAATAATGTATTTGACTAAAAACTGCTAAGCATGTGCGTATCCGCATCAATCTCTATTTTTATTCTCCTTCGGTGTGGCCGTGCACTCAGCGCTGAAGAATGGGAACGGATTGGATGGGGAATAGAGAGCAGGGGAACTGCTGTGTGTTTTGATGTGGGGTACCTGATTTTTTCAATATAGGATACCTGATAACTTGTGCAACCAAATGAGAACACTGTGGCCAACACTGCCAATACAACAACCTGCGATGTACGAACTCGCTAAATCACACATGTGATTAATTTTCACACGACCATGTGGAAGTGGAAGTAATTGATGCAGAGGATTACCTGATCTTCACGGCATATGATTGATGGAGATAATTTGGATCTGTGCAACATGACGAATCGATGGCGTCAACCACTGTTAGAACAACAACCCGTGAAGAAAGAATTCACCCAACCACATGCTCGCGATCCTGTCTACCCGACCACCAAGTAGACGTGTCGTCGCTCTGGCCAATCACAAGGAAACACAAGAATGACGGGTAGAGAACGTCCAATTCCTCTCTAGGTTTCAATCGTATGCCAAACCCTAGGAAGAATAAGTGTATAGCTCTCTGAAAATAATAGATTGATTTCTGCGGTCTCAGTTACAATGAGGAAAGGGCGGTATATTTATGGCACCCTCCCAACACACGCACGCCTTGGCCAGGTTGTTCCCAATGTGATTCGATCAAAGGAAACATTCAATCTCTATTAGGCCTGGTAATCGACTCTAACTCCTATTCTTATCTCCTAATATTCAGACTCACTAAGCTAGATAAATAGAAGTTACATGGCCGAGTCAATGATGTTTGGTCAGACTTGACACACTCTGGTGCGGACTTGGTCCAAGTACATGGTCCATGTACATGGCCTTGGATGGTTCTTCTTTGCGCTTGGCAGCATGTAACCCGTCCACATCCTTCCTTTCCTCTTGGCAGCAATGTGACTTGATCGTGCGTTTGCCTCCTTATGCACTCGGCTCGCCGCATAGCCCATGCAGCGATGTGGCACATGGACACACGTCTCCTTGGTGCGCTCGGTTGTACTCCTGGACCATGCACCATGTTCTTTCCATTCTTAGAAGCTACATATGATTTCTTCTTTTGGTGTCCCCGTTCTCCCACACCTTCCGCTAAGCACATATTCCTACTAAGGCTTCTTCTCGTATAATCTAAGATCAATTAAATAGCAACTATTAGGTAGTATGTTCAGGGGCGGAGCCAAGATCCAGACAAAGGGGGGGCCGACCCGCCAAGGCGCCAGCGTCATGGGCCCTGGCGCGTGTGTTGGCAAAATAGTATTAAATTTTGCCACTGGCCCTAGAAGTCGCTTCGCAAGCAATCATGAGATCATACATCAAGTTACAGACTTACGCTTATATATAAAAATAACATGGCAAGCAAGGAAGAAGACAACCGTAAACAAGCTCGATTGCTAGTTCCCATATTTCTCGACAAAGGATGGGACTAGGCTAGCAGAGCCAAGTCCCAGAGTTATAACAAGTTATCTCGAGTACTAGATAACTAAAGTCGATCTGGACAATTTTGAACCTATTCATCAAGAAAACATATTACTAATCATTGAATTTGCAGAAATTAGAAAGAGCTCCTAACTCGATGTTGCAGAAATTTAAATAGTATTTCAAGACAAAAGGAAACAGAGAGGCCTTACATATTGCTTGACGGTCAGTTTGGGCTTCTAGCTAGTGCTGCTCAAACTGAATGTTGTAAAGCGCTTCATCTAACTTTGCAATTTGTTCGAACAAAGGTGCAAAACGCTTTGGATCTTTCTCTCAGCTCACCGCGTGCGGCCCCGCTCGGCGCTCGCGCTTTGCCTCTGCTCACCTTTGCCGGCTTGCCGCTTGCCTCTGTACGGCGAGATGGGAGACGAGTAGTAGTAGACTAGTAGTAGTAGTCGATTCGCATTCAGCATTCACCGATTCATCATTCACGGAATAAATGTAAAATGTGAGTATGTGACTCTTCGACTTCGTTTTCTTTTTGCATGGATCTGGACGTCTGGTGGACCATTGGGCATTGGGATTAGGGGTCTGCAGTGGACCATTATTGGCCGGCCCCCGCCCCCTTCTCTCCTCCCCGAGTATGTTATTCTCATATAAATTAAAACCAAACTTAACTAGGAGCGAGTTTACCTGTCGATTAATCTTTCTAGCTCGTGCTCGTGTAATCGAACCAATCGGGATGCCGTCATCGTCCTCCCCCTCTTGACAAGGAGTCATCCTCGACTCGATTCTTCGGTCCAAAGAACAGTGTGAAAATCAGTAACATTGAATGTAGAACTCACAAAGATAATCATCACTTGGAGGCTCTATCTTGTATGCATTATCATTGATCTTCTCAAGTACTTTGAATGGACCATCTCCTCGAGGCATTAACTTAGACTTATACTTATTCGGAAGCATTCTTTGTGTAGATGCATCCAAATCAAATCACCTGGTTCAAAAAACATCTTATTTCTTGACTTGTTCGCATTCTCAGCATATTAACATGCCTTCTTTTCAATTTCTTCTTTAGTATTAACACGAATTTTCTTCACATATTTAGCACGTTTGGATGCCTCCATATTAACTTGTTCATGTAGTGGAAGTGGTAATAAATCAAGTGGCGTGATTGGTTTAAAACCATACTGTTGTAGGGGTGGCCCCCACCTAAACCAGCAGGCCTGGTAGAAGGATATAAGGCCCAGAATAGGCCATGTTTAATGACATAAATGCCCCTAAAGGGGAAACTCAGATGTAAGGGTATAATTGTAAAAACACTCCCCATGTGTAGATATATATATGGAATACAGGCCACGGGGGAGAGCCGAGCCATTACGATCACTCTCTCCCAACTCTCCACTACCATCTCTCTCTCGCTTGTCTCAGAACCACAACAGCTTGGCGTCTATCGTGGGGAGGGCAGGAGCAAGCTCAAGTCCAGAAGAAGGATGGCACCGAAAAGCTTCGTCGGCGAGGGGAAAGAAGGCGGCGGCCGGAAAGGCCGCATGGGTACCGGGGCTTGCATCGGCCGCGGGGCGCGGCGCGGTGAGGCAGGCGCGGTGGTCGAGGCGCCGACGCTCCGCGGCGACCAACCCCGCCACCGCGCCGCGACGACCAACCCGCCACCGGCTCGCGACGACCAACCCCTGGCCGGTGCTGCGACGACCAACCCGCCACCGGGCGCTGCGACGGCGACCCGCGGCCGCGCGACGACAACCAACCTCGCTGCCGGGCGGTGGCGCCTGTCGGCGGCCCAAAGCGTCCAGCGGGAGCTAGGGGATCTTCGTGGGGCTGTCCGAGACATACAAGAGACTCGAGCCGCAGAGGCGCCCGGTGGTCGCGCGAGCCCACGCCGGAAAGGGCGGACAGCGCGACGCCCCACATCCAGTGCGTCCGGCTGCGGCGCGTCGATCCGAGTCCCCGCTGGCAGACTACAGCGGAGGCGGCCCAAAGACTTCAAATTCCCCAGTGTCATCGAGCCCTATAAAGGCGACACGGACCCCCGCGAGTTCGTGCGCATGTACGAAACCGCAATCGAGGCTGCGGGCGGAGATGACACCACCAAGGCGAAGGGACTCCCCCTCGCGTTGCAAGGAGTGGCGCTTTCCTGGTTTTTTTACCATAGAGCCAAACTCCATCTACGCGTGGGAGCAGTTCCGCGACCGCCTCCACAACAACTTTCAAGGGAACTATGCTGAGCAAGTCGATGTGGACCAACTCTTCGCTGTGAAGCAAAAACCTTCGGAGGGGCTCCGGGACTATTTCAAGCGCTTCGCGAAGGTGCGATGCCAAGTCAAGGACGCTAACGAGACAATCGTCATCAACGCGGCCATACAGGGCCTCCGCCCGGGCCCCCTGGCCGAATACAATGCGCGCAAGCCTATCAAGACAGTCGCCAAGCTTTTCGACAAGATGGAAGGGTATGCGCGGGCCGAGGAAGATGCGCGGAGACGCAACGCCCCCGCTCCCGACCTTGCCCACGCGAAGCGCTTGCCATGCAAGGAGGTGGGCGATGATTCCCCGAAGCAGGACCGTAGTCGACAACCCTGGGAGGACACTCCCGGAAGCGACGGCCCCGGGGAGCTGGAAGGCTCGCCGAGCACGCAGCGCAAGCCCGGCGTCACGGCGCGGACCACAAAAGGCCCACCATGTCCTCGGCATTGGAAACGCCCTGCGGGAGCCTACCCCCATATCGTGGAAAGAAGGCCGGGGATCTGAAGGTGGACCCGGTCATGATGAGTGGCCCCGAGCGGAGCAAGAGCTTCGGGATCGCGGCAAGTGGTGCGAGGTACATGTTTACGGCGATCACTACAGGCGATTCTTCCGCGACGTTAGCAGCTGCAGCTTCTGTCGCGCCTTCGGTCACTACCACCTCGAGCGTCTCCTCGACGGCCGCCGTGGGTGGCAAGGCACCGCCAGGAGTGGTGTCCCCCCCGGGTTGGCAGGTTCCGGCACAACGAGAGGCGTACTCACGGGGTCAACAGCGCCGGAGGAGGCCGCCAATGGGCTCGGGCGACGCGCCTCCCAGCGGTTCGGCGGATCCATCACCGGCCGCGCGCCTTGTCCCGCCGTGCGGCCCCCGTGCTACCACCGAGGTGGTCTGGCGGATCGATGCGGCAACCTCGAGCAAGCCCCGCCGGCCACCGCCACCACGGCTGAAGCCCTGCGGAGTCTCCACCGCACCACGCTCGGGCACGACCATGCGCGGAACTCGCACGCGTGGTTTATCCGCCCGCCGCCGCCTTGGTCGCGGCCTTGCGCGCCTTGTGCTCCCGCGTGTACGCCTGTGAACGTCGCAACCGCGTGCTCGGCATCTTCTAGCCGAGCCACTGCACAAAGGGCAACAAGTTGGTCAGCCTGGGACCACGCAGACAAAGCAGTGCGCACTCGGACGCATCGCACGACTTACAAGGAGCGGAGGGTGGAAGCAAGCAAGACAATGGCGGGCGCACCGTCCTCTCGGCCGTCGCCCGTCGCCGTGATTTCCACGGGCGAGTGGCGCCACCCCATACATCGTAAATTCTTCACCAAGTCACAGATACGGTAGGCGTGCAACACCAAAGAAGTCTCCACAGCCTCCGTGCGTCATCAGCCTCCGTCTTCACACTCAGCGAGCTATTGAACGAGATTGGCCCACCTCGGCATAGCAGCCACTGTGGCCGGTCACGACGTAATAAAACCATCGGCGCGCCCACCGATTCCCACCTCTCCAAATCGCCGCTGGGAATAGCGTTGTGCGTGACCCTCGCAAAGACGAAATCCACGCCGCCAAAATTACATACAGCCCCCTCGACCTTCTTGGGTCGACAGCACGCGTCGTGCAGGGTGGCGAACAGGCTCGCGCTGGGACGCCGGCCTTCTGTCCGCGTAGCCCATGTGAAGACAGCCAGGTGGACTATGGCGTTTGGCGTCAACTACGCCAGCTCCAACCTGTAGGTCCGTAGGACTTCGCCCACAAACATCGTTGAGGGCATTCGAAGGCCAGCGTCGAAGAACGCGGCAAAAACGATCACCTCCGTTTCCTGGGGCTTCGGCTCCATCTCGTCTCGGCGGGGTAGGCGAGCCCCATCGCGCTCTTCGATCTTCCCTTCCTGTACAAGCCACTGCAGCATCTCTTTGGTCACGCGGCTCCTTCCTAGCACACGGGAGCTGCGACCCCCCGAGTATTCCATGGCGTCCCACCGCTTGTCGCCACGTGAACGCCCCCGCAACACCAGCTCGTAGTCCTCAGAAGGGAAGGACAACTCGTCCCGGCTAGACGAGGAGCCACCACCAGGATGGCAGGAGGCACCGTCGTGACCGGCCATTGGTCTCTAAGATTAGGGCAAAAGGGCTATCAGCATGAAATAAGCAGAGCTAGACGGTAGGCGAGATAAAGCGCCCCTACCACAGCGATGGCGCTTTATAAAGCCCGCCGCTTCTCCACGACGAAGCGTGGCAGATTAAACCACCACGTTCGACTACCCACGATCGAAAGAAGAACCGCCGGCATCCGGAGGAGCGTTCTCGTAGGTGGCCGGCAGCGACAACGCCAAAGACGCGCCGGACACGCGCGCCCCACTTGCCTAGGGAAGAGGCGAACGGCGCGCCATGCAACCGCCGCCTCCACGACGCACTGTGCATAAACCGCCATGTGCCCCACCCACGGAAGGCGGATCGCGACGACACGACAACCCGCCCGACAGTCAAAGCCGGCACGATTCCAGCCGCCATTAAAAGCGCACTACCAGAGTGCGGGGTCACAACGGCCCTGAAGTGCAACGACGTCGGCGGCGCAAGGCCCGCCTTCACTATCTGCGTCGACCACAACTTCGACTTCGCCTCAACGCCGGCACCACAGCTAGCAGTCCGCCTCACCTCGCAGACCCGATTGCATCTCTCGTCTGCATGGCTAGGCGCCGGCTCGCTGTCGCCCATTCGGGGTAGGGGACTGAGCGCGCGCGCGCCGCTCACTGCTGGCTAGGCGCCAGCTCGCCGCCACCCGTTCAAGGGTAGGGACGGAGCGCGTGCGTCTGCCGGCTGCCAGGCACCAGCTCACCGCCACCCGCTCGAAGGGTAGGGGACGCGGAGCGCTGCTCTTTTCTTAGGCGCCACTCGCCGCCACCCGCTCAAGGGTAGGGACAGAGCGCGTCTACGCCAGCTAGGCGCCCGGCTCGCCGCCGCTCGCTCGAATGGTGGGGACGAGCGCGCGCGTCTACTCGGCAGGCGCGGCTCCGCCGCCCGTTCGAAGGGTGGGGACGGAGCGTCCGCGTCTCACTTCGCGCTAGGCGCGATTCGGCGCCACCCGCTCAAGGGTAGGACGGAGCGCGCTACGTTTTCTGCCAGGCGCCGCTTCCGCCGCCAC
>JAYEVI010000281.1:0-161865 GCA_036346575.1 Dendrocalamus sinicus
TTTTAACCTCTTAATCTAGAATTAAATTAATCTACCAAATTGATGAAATAAGCAAACTGTGAACAACTAATCATCATAAGTTCTATTTTTCTACCGCTAACCTAGCTAACCCACCTGAACTAGCCAAACAGTAATTTGAATTAACAAGGTTAGCTGACAAACATAAAATTTAGGTTAAAGTAACTTAGCTAGGTTAAAGTTAATTAGCCCAGTCATCATAAGTTCTATTTAGAATTTGCTCAAAATATCTGCTTCTTTTAAGCTTTGTATATAAATTTTTTTCCCTGAATTAAACAGATGGTTAAATCGAACTGTGCACATCTTCGTAAAGGAAGCTACCACTACCCCACATGGTAGGCTGAGATTAGATTCCCTAATCCGTGGCATGCAATTCACAAAGGTGACATTGATCTGCATCTGCATGCTTTCGCCTGCTCCTTTGCTGTGTTTGGGCCGCGCTGTCGAATTCCAGGAGGCTCAGCGCCCAATCCTTTTCTGCTGCAGGAGTCCCCACACACCCCAGATCAGTGGACGGCCCCACCCACTGCCAAAATCAGTGGATGGCGATTGGGGTTGGCCACACTCTGCTGGCGGCAACGATGGCCACTTTATGCAGATATGCAAAGCAAAGCTTGGACGCCGGCCCAGACCCAGTAGTTCGTTGTCAACCGTTGATGCTGCGGTTACCACAGACATCTGCACAGCCTTTTGCCTTGCAATGATGTACAAGATCGAATAGCTCGTGCTAGGTTAGTAGCCGAGCCTCGATTTCCGCTATGGTGCTTGGAACGCTAAAGATTTTCTCAATTATTGCGAAAATTGAACCGATTAACTCAAACTTTCTACGAAATTCCTGTGAAATTCTTGAATTACAAACTCAAAATAGTCAAAAACATGCTTCATGTACAATGAAAAGTTTTTTCTATTTCTAAGGTGGAGTACATGGTAATATTTAAATGGGGTTGTCTCGTCCTCAGTGACTGGAATTTAGCAAATTCGGCCATTTTTCTCATGAAATGAAGATCTAACAACTGTCATCACCCCCTCGTCTCGAGGACAAAGAATACAACAAAGAATTATTTTAACCTGCACAAAAAAAAATTAAGTTTGGTTAGCCCCTACATATTACAAAGACAAAATAAATTGCTGTAGCCTAGACAAAATAAATTAAACCTAGGTGAACCCTACGAATACAACAGAAAAAAGAACTAAAAATTACAACAAAGCTATATCGAAATTGCACATTTATCAGCTTGGTAGAATTACGCTTAAGTATTGTACAATTTTAGGCGACCGAGGGGTAAGGAAATTTCGGGCCTCCGAGAATCACCAAAACCGTATTTAATTGTTATTTTGTGCCAGGGACGTTAAGGTCCCAAGGTGGGGGCCGTTTGGAAAGTGAGGAGGGGGCGCAAGGGCGAGTAGGAAGGAGGCCGGGGAGCGATCGTAGCCAGGCCCTGCCCTAGAATCGCAGGTAAGTGGACTCTAATGGGCCCGCACTTCACGTGGCCCGTTTGAAAAAAGCACGTGGGGCCCACTCCTGGCCCTGTCGGCTCCTGGAAGTAGAGGCATAACCCACGACTTTAGGGCTTCTCACAGTAGATAGATTAGATAGAACAGGAGACCGGCAAGTAACTCTTGTCACTGGCCACACCACTTCGTAACACTAGTCATCAAGCAAATGATAGCTAGGACTTTGATGTCACGTGCACCCTTATTCCGATCCATCATTTACTTAATCTGCTGTTTTGCAATGCAGAAATCAAACATGATTTTTTTTAGAAGAAAAGGTGCCATCTACTTCATATCCATTTCTTTTTTCTATGAAACTCCTTTGAAGTTTCTGTGTCCCAAACAGGTCTTATTGGGCTCTAACTTTGATTTGATTGTATGAAATGATGCTAGTGTGTTACGATATGCGCGTGGTGTCCGCCGCAAATTAAATACCCGTTAAATCAACAAAAAGCCATCCAGCAAACCGTCTTTTCTTTTCCTTAATAAAAAATGACCAACCGTTGCTTTCATGCACAATGTCGTATAAATATCTAGGTGATCTGATTATTTAGCTTGTGCCCTCCACAGCTACTCATGTTCAATTTAGTTGCTTTCTTCTCTTCTAGATCTTCAACCGATCAAGGTAAGTATTTTTTTTAAAAAAAAAAAGAGAAAGAAGTTGGCCAAGAGCTCTACCATGGATCCACAACTGCAAATTGGCACCTAGTTCACCATTTCATCAAATTGTCTCGTGAAAAAAAACACAAAAAGAACCAATACGCAATGACCAACTAATGCAAATGTAATTGCAAGTCGTCATAAAATCACGACGACTACATATGTTTTTAACAAACGTGATTTTCACTATTCTCATGCCAAGGATTGAACGAGTGTCGAGATGCGACATACACACTACTACAAAATAGGTCATCACGCATTTGCTCGGAACACCATCATAGACGGTTTTCCAAACTTTCTCGTATTTATGTGTCAATGATAATCGGGTTATCATCAGACGGTTTGCTTGGGCCGCTCGTGATAAAGACAACACACGATGGTTTGTAACTAGAACCGCCTCGTGAAGAAAACTATTGCGATGGTTCAACCAAAACCGCCTGTGATACCAAGTTAATGAATCATTCGTGGTACGACTGGTGAGGCCGAACAAGACACATTTATGACATTTACGACAAGAGTGTATTGTCTAGCCTAACCGCTGTGCTAACGGAGACGTTAGCTCACGGTGGTCGTAGTCTGCGTCGTCGCGGAACAAGAAAATACAAAGGCAAGCATAATAACACATTCTATTACAGATAACAAGCTAACGAACCCTTCGTGGCACGACGGTGACACTGAACAAGACACACTTACGACACTTACAACAAAAGTGTATTGTCCAGCATACTGTGGTGCCACAACGGAGGCGCTAGCTCACGGCAATCGTAGTCGGCGCCGCGAGGAATAAGCAAATACAGAGGCAAGCACAACAACACATTCTATTACAGATAACAAGCTAATCGAACTCTTCGTGGAGGCATGACAAAGGAGGTGAACAAGACACACTTACGACAAGAGTGTGTTGTCCAGCCTACCGTGGTGCCACAACGGAGGCGCTAGCTCATAGCGGAGGGGAGGATGCAGGAAGTTAGCTAGTGGCCGGATGAACTCACGCGTGACTATATACCGGTGGAAAGGTAGATGGGGAGTAAAGGGCCGAGCGGTGAAGGTAGATGGGGAGGAAATATTGCCTGCCATTCGATGTGGAGAGAATGTACGGGTGAGATCAAAATCCTGGGGTATACGCCACGGATCAGTGATGTGTCATTATCAGAGACGGTTTGTTATACGAACCGTCTGTGATAATGAATATCGAGAGAGTGTATAACCGCTCAGGATAATGCACATATCAGAGACGGTTTGTTATACAAACCGTCTGTAATAATGAATATCAGAGACGGTTTGTTATACGAACCATCGGTGATAATGCACATATCGTAGACGCTTTTTGGAATATGAGCCGTCGTGGAAGCTCTGTGGTGTTGGAAGAGACACATGGATAATCTTTGCGATCAAACAGAATCGGCCGATTCGAGGAAGCTTACCATGACATCCTCTTTAAGATATGGGCCATGCTAATAATTTGCCCAAAGCAGAGGAGGAAGTGGAGAGGGTAAGGACAATCTTCACGCCATTCGAGAACTCGACTCACGATCCTCCAACACCAAAAGTCGAAGAAGAAGCATATGAAGCCCAAAAGATATAATATGAGAATCTCTTTTTAAGACTTTTGTAATAAATTTGCCTTGAATTTGACTCTCGCCTCAGAGACTTCTTTAGTTCATTATCAAAGACGGTTTGTTATACGAACCGCCTGGTGATATCTTAGTGATTACAGATCGTCGTGTTAAGAACCGTCAGAAAGTTCACTGACGGTTATTAACACGAACCGCCTATGATGTCTCAATTATTGCGCACGGTTCGTGTTAAGAATCGCCTAAGAAACTTTCGCAGACGGTTACTAGAACAAACCGCTCTCGATAGTTTAGGCATAGACGGTTCCATATAAACCGCCTCGTGATATAGCTGTTCAGGATAGCCTCTTTTGTAGTAGTGACGCTTCTAACCCATATTTCGTCCATCCATTTGTAAAGATCCCAATACTTATCACTAGGACTAGCTAGGACATGCATGCATGCAATCTTTCTTTGGCTAAAACTAAAAGCGCATATATCCGGTCTGGCTTATGATGTGTCGAAAATTTGCAGCATGGTCTGTACTGCGACGGTTGCGGATTGAGATGCTCTCTTTGGTCTAATCTTAGCTGGCAGATGCAAAACAGACAGCCTAGATCGCACGCTACAGTAGAGGTGCTACAGTACCATAGATGCAGTATTTTTGGGGTACTATACCCTACAGTTCTTTGCTGCGATAATATCAAGCCGATCTTAACATTTGTCTTTTGATCCGATGGCTATAAAACAAAATCACCGTATATTTACTGTACAAGGTCAGACGACGCGGATCCAATGTTGCAGCTTTTGATTTATCAAAAGCTGTAGGGGTCGTTCGCATTGTAGCCAGTGGGGTTGGTCGCCTGGTCGGTTTGGTAGTTGCCCTATCCATCTGTAGGCTGACTCAGGCCCTGCAAATGTAGACCGGTAAGGTGTCGTTCACAGGTTGGGCCGTCCCATATGCTAAATTCGTCGGAGTAAGTTGCGCAATGAAACCCTTGAAATCGAAGTCTCCTGTTTGTGCTGTGCTACAGTAGTTTGAGGAATCTTTCCTATTTCCGATATGATTTTGTTGTTAGTCAAAAAAGCGTGCTTTTGACTAAATGTTACATCCAAATATAAAAATAAAATAAGTGCTTTTGAAAGGCACCACAAATCCACAATGCCAAAGCAAAGGGCCTGAACTTCATCACGCATTGTATGGCCAGTTTCATCAACAAATGAATGGTCAAATGAACTAACTAAGCTCTTGGTGAAAGTATAACTGAATTCTAAATTTATGAACTAATTAAACTTTGGGGAGCATAAAGTTAGTACTCCTTATTTAATTATTCCACATGGTATATGATCTTAGCTCACACACCTATTCTGAGAATTTTTAAAGTAATCTATTTTTATTCGATTACAATATTATACTTTGCTTTTTTATTTTTGCTTTGACCATATACCACCGCACGATCGGGCGACTTGGGCCCCGCCTGGCCTTCCTCGCAAGTGTCGTTTGGCGCCCGGCTGTGATGAGGCGGTTAGGAGCCCACCGACTCATGCTCCCAACGCCGGAGTTGACTCCACCGTGGTCTGCAGAGGTACTAGGGCACCGATGAGCTATGACCCGAAAGAACCTCAACCCGTGTGGGCTCACGTGCTCGTGACTTCCGCCGGTCATCCGCGAGGAAATCGCCACGCCCATCGGAGATCCTCGTGGGGATAGCCGAACTCCCGCCGGCAGTGTCGTACTCGCAGATGTGTACCGTTTATTCCCGCAATATATCGACGCGAAAAATCTTAAGAGACAAAACGCACTTTCCATGGGCCATAGCTCGCGCCAATTGTCATACTCGCCGCATCCGCCTAGCCGAACAATGTGTGTGCCTTGTTGATGCGAGATAGGGTCCACGGATGACGACAACGCACGGTGTAGATACGTGCTCACTCGACCCTCCACCGACCCGGACAGCTGGTGGCGTGCTTGGGGGTAGTAGGTGCCCACGCCGACCCTCCGCCTAGTCAGTGCTAGCGAGGCTCGTGCAAGTGGCCCTCCGGCCTCCTCACGAAGTTGTAGGACGTGGTGACCTTGGCGACGCATTGATGTGGCAACCTCCGGGAGCGCCCGCACGATGAGAGGGCGAGGGCACACCTCGATGCATGTAGACCCGATGGACCGCATCAAGAACTTTGAAACATGAGAGTACCTACCACGAGGCAAAGTTCCATGCTAAGTGCATGGGGTAACGCGTCGTCGTTGTTGGTACATGAGCAGGGAGGGTCAATGACACAAACTAGCCTCGGCCTCGTGCATGTCTACAGAGTGTATTAACATAGGTACTGTCCAGATACGCTGGGGTCATACGCGTGCCCTCTGCACGAAGTCCTCGAGTGCCTCCGCCACTCCGCCACCCATGGCGCCATCTTCGTGGCCCAGCTCATCTCACTACCACCCCTTCTATTGTGCCTTTGAAATGCACAACCGCAATTAGAAGGCATTGTAATGTAACGTGAAAAATATAGGGACATATGTTGTGTGTAACTCACGCTGGACCGCGTTAGGCACCTAACGCCCGACGGATAGGAATAACTCGCGAAGGCCCGAATTGGTACTCGTACTATCCGGTCTATTCGCTCAACTTGCACAAACAAAAATTACTAAGCCCGCCATATGGCAA
This sequence comes from Dendrocalamus sinicus, assembly GCA_036346575.1. NCBI lineage: Eukaryota > Viridiplantae > Streptophyta > Magnoliopsida > Poales > Poaceae > Dendrocalamus > Dendrocalamus sinicus. Next base: position 6,389 of record JAYEVI010000281.1, read on the forward strand.
GGATAGTACATTGTGAATAGGAAAATGGATAGCATACGTACTAACTACAAAGCCACCGCATGGGTGGGGCATGCTTCGCGTGTTGGGATTCCATTGAAATAATTCATGAGCAAAAATCAAAAGAAAGAAATCAAGAAGAGAGTAGAATTTAAAAATCTAGGTCTAGTAGTTGAAATTTAAATATTAACCATTTTCAAAATCAAGCCCAAATTGAACTCAAACCTGATTTCAATTCCAAATTTTGAAATTCTTATTCTATTGCTAAACAAAAGCTAGTGTACAATAGTACAACCACAAGTGGCAAATTGTAAAGGCTAACTAATTTGCATCGACTTAGTATGGGTTGAACCGGTGTGACCACTCAAGCAGCAGAGGATGGCCACATCATTCGACGTGATGGCGTAAGAGGGGACTCCTAGAAGGGTGGTCATACTCTAAAGGGAGTGAAACCTTAGCAAACATGGCTCACTGGGGAAATGCATTGTAAAGCCTTGTGATGATCTACTCAACCACATGACTAAGGAATCGTGTGGAGAAACGAGCAGATTGTCTCTTGTGGGTAAAGTGTACAAACTCGCATAGTAAAACTATTCGAATAGCCATACCCATCGGCAAGGGTGGACATGAGAACTTAACCAGATATAGTTCTATTTCAAAAACTTTGTGGATGGAATTAGAAAAGTGGAGGAGCAGTGGAAAGTCCTGATTTGTGTTGCCCTAGGTGTCGTCTCAGTGATAAGGTAAGTGGTTATAACACTGAAAGATTAGCATATGGTGCAGAAACCATATAACGGTGGATGGAATCTGGATCACTATTATTATTGCATTCTTTCACACATTGATAAAACCTGTTTTAGTTAAAACTGTTAGGTCTTAGGGAATTTCTATGTACCATATTTTAAAAGCAATTTATGGCAAATAAAATAACCTGAGGCTTCCCTTGATAAGCCATGCATATTACCTATTTGCATCCGTGTATGGCTCACAAACACGGTGTTGTGCTCACCCTCGCCACCAATTAATCCGTAATCAGAGTCGATCGCTACGCTTTAGCAATACACTTAGTCATGATGATGAAGAAGATGAAGATGTCAAGAACTAGGTCGCGAACCCCAGTTAGCTTCCTGTGGGCATGTCCTGAGGGTCTCACCTGTGTGCTTTGTTTCCGCTACTGCATTTTATTGATTTCGCATGATCGCCCATGAGTAAGTCTACTATTATCTTTACGCTTATGCATGATATGTATTTTGATGTTTAGTATCAGATCTCGTGAGCATTATTTGTGATTCGTGAATAGTGCGATGAAATCACGAGGATTTGATTGTAAAATCTGGGTCCGACATCGATACTAGGAAGGCTCCTTCTAGTGGGTAGGGCCACATGTAGAGAGGAGAGACTTGGCAGTGGTATTCCCATATCCACCGCTAAACAAGTGGATGCACTAGAAGTGGTCAAACTAATATAAGACAAGCTCTATAAGGCATACAACAATAAAAATCCATATAAATTGAATTTATTGTTGGAAAAGGTAGAAATATTTACACATAGAACTTGCGTAATTGGTCAATATTCCAAGAGTTCAAGAGAATCTCACCATCTTCCACAAGTCGCATACAAAGCCGTGGCGTGTGACTTCGACCATGGTGTAAGGACCTTCCCACTGGGGAAAGTTTGTTCGATTAGACCGAATTGGATTTTCCTTAATACCATGTCACATATAACAAGGTCGCGAGGTGAACCTTATAATCGTAGCACTTATGCATGGCTTGATGATAGACTATTGATCGGATTAAGGCTTGATTCGTTTTTCTTTGAGCAGTTGATATCATCCGCTCAAGCGCTCTTGGTTAGAGTCGTTGAAATTCTAAACTCGTGCCAACCGGATCTTTAATTCTAGAGGAAGCATGGCTTAAGCCCCCAAAACTAGGAAAACGGAGTTTCACTGCTGTTCGACTCGAGTCGGTGAATCGCCATACATATCAAGGTAATTTTAAACTCAAGCCCCAAGTGCTTTACTAGCTGGTCGAAGACTGGGTTTTGATTCTTGCATTATTTGGCCGCTTGCATGCTCGACTACCCCATTACTCTAAGGATGGGTGACCAAAGCGAAACATAACTTGGTGCCTAATTCGTCACAAAATTTTAAGAATTTTGCACTTGAAAATTGCTTACCATTATTTGTAATTATCCGACTTGGGACCCCAAATCGCGAATTACACTTTTCATCAAAACCTTTTGTGGCTTCGTTAATAGAGTACTTTATCAACCAAGGTATACATCTTGGCCTTACGCAAGACGATCCTCAGAGATCATTGTCGTATTAAACCCTTCCAAGGTAGTCGAGGTGGGAGCCATCCATGTCTCTTTGTACTCTAGAGATTGTCTCATTAGGGTTGTCTCTAGTGCTTCGACTAGAGATGACTTCGAGTTGTTCCAAGAAAACCCCAAGCGGTACTTGTGATCGTGGAAAGCTATCCGAGCCAACTAGTCCGCAGAAGTTATCCTTCCAAGGGATATATCAGAACTCAAAACCAAAAATGCTTTTCAAGCTTTTGTACTTCCGACAAGTATTGAGACATGGTCGTAATCAAGCATTAATACTCTTTTCGACCTAATTCATGACTAGTTGAGAGTTTTCTCTCATGAGTAGTCATTGAATCCCGAAGCGCTTAGTCACCACCAACAAACCTTCATAGTCAAGAACATTGTTAGTCACCGAAAGTGCAATTGGATGACATGCTTTAAGGTCTCTCCCATAGGAGATTTCAGACCACCTCACTTTGAGCCACTTAACGTAGTTACCCATTGAAGTACATTGTCCACAAGTCGTGGGAATCATACTATTGGGGATCCTCGAACACGCTCAGATTTGTCCATTCGGCGCTAAAGTCCGCCAAGATCCGGGATTTAATGGCCGTTCGAGATATGAAATGGTGGTTGAACGCCCCAAGTTCGACCGAACCATTTGGCCATTCATCTTGTTGTTTCCTTATTTTGGAGGATCTCTTCTAAAGGAAACTCGATGGCACAATTATCTTGTGCACGTAAAATAATGCCTCAACTTCCTCAAAGCCATAAGGAGGATATAGAGAAGTTTTTAGACCCGAGTGTAGCTCTCCTTAGGACCATATAAACTTCACTTATGTAGTATAACGGTCTTTGAACGCCCTCACGCCAAAGAACCAATACAACACTTATTGCATGTGGCGTGCAAGATAGATACACTAAGAGTGTCTCACATGTTTTCGAGAAATCGTGACAGAGCACTCGTAGTACCTCTTGACATCTTTGACTTTTGACCACTGAAATTTTCATGTTTCCTCAAAAGTTTGAAGAAAGGAAGGCATTTTTCCTAGTCGTGTGATAAAATGACTTAGGTAGTGTTTGGTTCAGGGGATATCCCGGGATGGGAGGGGGCCAACCCTTTTTTGTAGTGTTTGGTTGCAGGATTTGGTGGAGTGGGTTGGACCCAAAGAAAAGATTCTCCTGAAAAGTGGGTTGGAACGATCCGCCCAAACGAGCAAACCGCCAACCCACTCTCATGCGCGCCTACGCCCGCCTCCCCGCAGGTTTTCCCGCCGCCGCGCATCTCCCCCGCCCATCTCCCCGCCGCCGCGCGCATCTCCCGGCCCCCATCTCTCTCCACGCGCGGCGCTGCCCTTGGCCGGGTGTGTGCGCGCTCCTCGCCGCTCCTCACGCTGCCGGAGGTCCGGCTCGCCGCTGCCCTCCATCGCTGGCCGGATCTCCGCCTCTGGCGCGCCCTCCCGCCGGCCATCACCATTGCCGGCCTTCTCTGCCGCCTCTCCGCCCACTTCCGCCAGCCCAAAGACGCCCTCCTCCTCGCCGCCGGCCTCCTCCTCCACACGGCCCTCCCTCCGCCGCCCTCGCTGCTGCTTGGCGCCATCTCCACCGCCGGCATCCTCGCACTAACCCATCCCATTCTATCCTCCATCCAAACAAAAAACAGGGACTAACCCATCCTTACAACCAAACAAAAAGTGGGATTATCCCATCCCACATACCTGGGATGGAGCTATCCCATCCCACCAAGTCTCCAAACCAAACACATGCTTAAAGCCGCCATGCACCCAAAGGAATTTCTAGACCTCTTTCTTTATGGTCTGGAGGTGCATCCGGTCGATGGCCTTGATCTTCTCAGGATTTGCTTCGATACCTCTTGCCAAAATAACAAATCTGAGCAGATTTCTTGAGGAAACTCCGAACACGTACTTTTTCAGGATTGAGTTTCAAGCGATGCTTTCTTGAATTGTCAAAGGTCTCATGTAGGTCTGAAATGTGATTAAGCCATTTGATACTTTTTACAACCACATCATCGACATAGGCTTCCAAGTTTTGGCCTATTTGATGTATAAAGGTTAATTGCATTAAACGTGAAAGTTGGACTAGCATTTTTCAAACCGAATGGCATTTTGACATAGCAAAATACTCCAAACAGAGTGATAAATGCGGTCTTCATCTCTTCAAGGCATACTCGATATGGTGATAACTGAGTATGCATTTAGAAAGCTTAACATTTCACAACAAGACTAGAATCTACCAATTGATCAATATGAGGAAGCGGAAAGTCATCATTCAAACAAGCTTTATTTAAATTAGTATAGTCTATAATAGACGCCACTTATCATTAGACTTTCTTACCATTACGTGGTTAGCCAACCACTCGAGTGATCGACTTCTTATAAAGCCTGCTTTTAGTAGCATGTCTAATTTTGACTTGATAGCTTCTCGTGGATCTAATGCAAATCTCCATAATTTTTGTTTTACAGTGCCTTATCGTGCCATAGAGCTAGCCTATGCTCGATCACTTTTCTAGCGACTCTAGGCATGTCGATGGTTGCCACACAAACATATCTACGCTGTCTTGAGGAAAGCGACGAGGTGTCTTCCTATGCGTGGTCGGTCATAACTCCAATGCGAACTATCTTCGAAGGTTCCTCCGGGTCCGAGGGACTTCTTTGACTTTTGTTCAGCCTCTGCAGCTTTAGGCTTCGAGTGCTTGCTCGAAGGCCACACCTTGGTGGCTTCTCGAGTTGGTAGTCATCCAACCATCTCGAGAGACTTGCGATCGCACGCCAATGCCATCTTCTTATTACAGCAGATCGTGATGACTCTCTTGGGACCTAGCAATTTAAGACATTGATAGACATAATGAACAACTATAAAAAATCGCTTGCAGAGTTGGTCGTCCGAGTATGGCATTATATGCCGAGTTGAAATCGATCACATCAAAGGAGAGTTTCTCTGTCTTGAAGTTGCTCAGAGAACCGAACGTAACAGGCAGAGAAACCTAGCCAATGGGCTTGGCTGAAGAACTTGGTACAATTCTATGAAATGAATATCACACAGGCTTCATTCTGGTATGAGAAATTTGCATCTCGTCCAGGGCACTAACAAATAAAATATTTAAGGAACTCCCACCATCAATCAACATCTAATTTACTCAACAGTTGTTGATGGTGGGCTCAACCACAATTGAAAACTGACCAGGTCGAGTCAAAGGGATTGGACAATCGCCCTTCTCAAAAGAGATTGCAACTTCGACCACTTAGGCAAATTATTTACATGGGAAGGGTCGATAGAGTTTACCTTGTGCTCGACAAATTTATACTATCACTTGGACTCGCAGCAGATGAACCTCCATATATATGCTCGATAGTGCTTTAGATCCTCGAATTGCATGTCATCATCCTCATCCGAGTGCTGATCGCTTGATCGCCCCAACTCCTCAATTGTTGGGAGTAGGCCATTGCTTGAATAGTAATCCTTGAGTTACCACGGAAATTTAGCAATGTGTGAAGATCATGCCCTCATTTTTGTGAAGATCATGCCCTCATTTTTATGAAGAAGGCACCATCTTGGCTTGTTTTTTTCTTCGCAGTACATTGCTTTTGCCCCGCGGAGTAGTGTTGGAATCACGTGGCTCCTTGTCGCCCATAGCCAAGACCTCCTTTGATCCTGGCGGGGAGGCCCGTGGCTCTTGGCCTTGTCTTCGATTTCTTGGCCTTTCCTTCTTGCGCCGCCATCACCTTACTCCTTGGAATGATGGTGGCCCGGGCGATTGTATGTGCCCTAGAAGTTGGCTATTAGAATGTCGCAAAGGTGCTACCACGAGTAGATTGACTTGAAGTGCTAGTTGAGCAACTAGGATCGAGCACATCCTTTGAGCACCGCCGAAGATAGTTGGCCATGTCGTGTAAATCGAGGAACTCGATAGGATTCTCAAATTTCTCCATACTCACCTGGCCGAATCGCTGCGCCAAGTGCACTACTCAAAGCTCGAACACGAATGCTCGGCATCCGCAACGATCTCCTATCGCCTCCTCCGGGAAAGTAGTTAGCATTGTCGCGAACGCATTTAGCAATGCCCAACGGTAGGTGGACCGACCTATAGTAGGTCTCATCCACTCGTGGTTGACACTCGTAGTACATCCGCCGCTGTACAGTTCCTTGCTCGGCGGTGATCGAGCGCTGACTTGCTAATCCGGCGCCCGGCATCCTCCTCCGCCGGTATTACGATCGGAGTGCGACGCGCCCCATCACCATACCGAGTCATGTGAGGAAAGTTTCATGAACGACTAGATATGGTCGCACCTTATCGACACTTAGAGGTACATCCGTGAGGTTACTCAAGTCGGGCCATCACATCGTGAATCCTTCGCATAATATCTTCAGAACGGCGATCATAGCCCCGCACTCAAGCAAGCTTTTGAGTCCGGTTCTCGAGCAAATCGTTGATCCATTGAAGGTACCATGCCTCTTCTGACTAGTACGGGCTCGCCTAGGAAAAACATTATGGGTGGCAAGTCACCTTTTGAGAGCCTCAAGATCTTCGACCCGAAGCTAATCTGGGATTACCTCAAAGGAGAGCGATTATTTCTAGGATTTCTCCTACGCTCATCGAGTACCGATTGGGCTCATCACTAGAGGTCTCATCACAATCCCCACGAGAGGGGAGAGGTGATCACCGAGGAGCATCCTCGTGCCTTCCTCCGAGAGGGTGATGAGAATTTGAGGGCAAGGCAAAAACATCCTATCTAAAATCTCCACTTCTAAGAGATGCCCCACGCACGAAGAATCGCTGCGAGACCGTCTAGCGGCTTGGAGCAAACCCTCGCTGTAGGGGAAGTTTGGGTTATAACCATCCCCAGCCTGATCTACTCCCTGCGAGAATGCAGACGAACACGAAGTGTGCCCGCCCAAGGCCTCCACTGGGTTGTCCAGAGTCGCCACTAGGAACCGCGATGCGCTCTGACGGCAGAGTCCGGGGCTCTGCGAAACTATGTGAGGCGACGCCGTGGGACTCAAATGCCTGGGAATGGACCCATCGTCGCGTTGTGAGCCCTCACCTGGTACTGAGTTGCTGAGAAACATACCTAGAATGATGTCTGGGACTTTCTAAGCTCCTTCTTGGTTGACATGGCCTCTTTCGAAGGCTGGTGTCAGTCTGGCCACTTGAGGGATTCAGCCTACTACCAGTGTCATTGGGGCTCTAGTTGTAGTGCTAGCTATGTTGGTCCTAGCTGGAGTTTGTTGATTCTTGGGGCATTTTCTAGCGTAATGTTCCTTATCTCCACAATGGTAACAAGTTATTTCTACTGTAGAAGTGTTGCTCCTTTTCTGGGATCCTTGAACAGGGGTCCAATATAGGGTTGACTGGACATGGTATTGCAGGTGGTGCTCTAGGGGTTGCAACTCAGGTAAATCTCCCTGAGGTCACTGCACTCACTCCTCGTGAGCTTCCCTGGTGAGGTCTAGCAAAAGTAGGGAGTTTGGTCCTCATGAACTCTCCATGCTTGGAAGTTCCTAATATTGCTGCTGCATTTTCAATGAGAACTTCCAGTAGTTGGGTCTAGCGGGCCATGACGTTAGCCATGGTAGGGTTCTCTAGTGGTGGTGGCATGGTCTGTTGCACACCTCCTACCATTCTCGTTGAAGGAGTTATGAGAAGAGAGTATCTAGGGGAAATTCTAGTAGCACAAGAGCACAAGAACTCAACACTCAATGGATGAAGAACACAATAGCATATCATAGGTCTAACATGGCTACCAAGCTTAACACACTTAGGCAAAGATGCGCTTTATGTGAGAGTTAAAATATTATGCACAACATAACAACGGTTCTAAAGTTAATGTGGGAATTAAAGATGCTAGCTCACTATGCAAAATACAACATTGTGAGCTCTAACGACTATCCCATAGGTTAGGTACGCCTAACAAGCGATATTCCTACTCATCCAAGAATCCTCCACAACCCCGCTAATGCTACTCGAGTGTACGTTGGTAGGTGTGGCAAGGTTGTGCAACCGGTCATGGTGGTGTAGCACTCGAGGTGGCATGTCCTGACCTGCTGCTGTCTAGGGCTCCTCCTTGTAGATTTGTGGCTCTAGGCTAACTAGAGAGAAAGTCTCGATGCACAAAAATCTATTGGGCTAGACCTGCACCGCACATGGTGAAAGTGGTGGTGGTAGTCTCTCGTGCCGCAAACACACTGGGTGGCAAATGAGAGAGAATGGCCTCTGAGGATGAGTACTCCAGTTTGCTCCACCTCCATATCTTGTCGGTGTGCAATGCCGAGTTCTCAGCCGAAGATCATCCATCTCTTCCTATATCCGGCTACTAACTCATGGAGCTAATGTAGTTCCTTCAAAGTCCCCGGTACATGTTATCTATGGCTCGTCGGTGCCACCGTGAGTCAACATGGGGCAGCCCGTGGGAAGCAAAGTGAAGAAGGAGTTGAGTGTATCCTTGTTCGTGAGATGGGTAATAGAGAAACGGTGCTCTCTGCAAATCATCATTGTAGGTATCATAGAGACGATGGACCGACTCTCGAGCAACATCCCGAACTCAACTCGAAGCCGCCTCTAGTATAGGGTGGAAAGTGGTAAGTCCGAGCATCATCTCCATCTCTCCCATAGATGACATCCTCCACTTGCCACTCAAGGTGGGTCCCGATGTAGACTCAATGTCCTCAAAGAAAGCACACTTTTGGTAATGTAGATATCTCATCAAGTCTCGAGCTTCTCACTATAAGTGATCTTGCATGGATTGGGTATATATAAAGAATGAAAGTGGAAAGATCAATAACAATTTTGGGAAATCAAAAGAGAAATAACATGAGAATAAGAGTCTAAGAAAGAGGGAGAAAATAGTAATAGTACGCTATATTTTTCGAAAGTTTTTACTTAGGAAATTAGTATTTTCCACATAATAAGTCCTTAGACTAACGGCCATTCTAACTAAAGTTTATCCTACAATGATATGGCCTCGATACTACCTCTCCGGGACTCGATTTAACAACCCAAATCTTTTGTGTATTCGAGCTAGTATTTATATCGTAGCTAGCTCACACAATGACATCGGCAGACATCACATCCATACATGCGAGTAAATAGAAGAGTATTTCATATTACATAGGCAATCGTAAATAGGTCTTATAACCAAGTTTTACATAATGGGCCACCAACCAAATAACATTGTTCAGAGTAAAGCAGTGGAATAGCACGTAAACCTAAAAGGGGTCTTCATATCGTGCCATAGGCAATCGGCTAGGGCTAAACTTAGTTCTGGCATTCGTCTTCCATATCATAGCCAGAGGCATGGGTGAACCCATACACCAGATCATCACTTCCGTTATCTAAAACCACATATTAAGCAACAATGAGTACACCGGATCATCACTCAGCAGGTCCCTATAGCAGAATGCAACTATATATAACTATATGCAAGTCTCTTGTAGCATAAAGCCAATATGTCAAACATACTTGTCTAGTTAGATTCCAAACCTATGACTTAACCATTTTGACATTAAAACCAATATTCAATTTTGAGTCGAATTTTATCATGAGAGCGAAATCACTCTGCTTTCATGTCCATTAACATGAGAGCGAAATCCCTCGGCCTTCACTTTCATTAAGGTGAGAGTGAAATCACTTCGCTTTCACTTCCATTACGTGGGAGAGCAAAATCACTCTACCTCCACTTCCATTAAGGTGAGAGCTAAATCACTTCTCTTTCACTTCCATTAAGGTGAGAGCGAAATCACTCCACTTTCACTTCCATTTTAAATTGGTCATCATAACCATTACCAATTTATTATTTATTTCTAAAAATTGATCAAGTGTAACATTTCTACACCTTTGCCCATATTCGAGGGCACAGTTGTTCAAATAGATTTTAACACTCTGCAGAGGTTGTACATCTTACTCACAAAGTATGATTAACTCATAATGTTGCGCACCACATGCTTTCATAGGCGTGCGACTAAAAAAATCATTATAAGGCTTTTACAATACTTAGCTACAATGCTTACTCCCACTCCAAGGTAGAGTCCCCAACACTGGTGATAGTGATCGCTCCTCGGTTACACCTCACCCCTAGAAAATTCCCATCCGTGGGCTACATTTTTAATAAGGGGCCCTCTCGCCAAGTATGGCCCTTCTCAACAAATCCACAAGGGCAGTGCCCATCACAGACACTCCCACCAATACAGTAAATCCACGAATTAAGGTTTCGTAGGATTCACACCGGAGCTAAGCAAATTGGTAGGCTAGGTCTGTCCCATAACTAGACTTGTGGTTGCATGATTTATATGTAAAAAGATGAGTACAAGAATTTGGTCCTTAAACGACTCAGGAGAGACTAGCCACAAGCCCAAACTCATACAATCACTACATAGCTATTCAAGAAAGGACACGTACAATCACTGCATGACCCATCCAGAAATGACGTATGCAATTCCCGCATGGCCAATCCGAAATGACACGTGCAATCCCTACACACCAATCCAAATGTTCAACCGCACACCGGTCTCAAACCAACCACTACGCTTGAGTCTTCACCATTTTTAGAAAATATTTTTCTGTTTCTAGTGGTAACCTATGTTACCATTATTAGTATGTTTTTAGTTCAGGTTGGTAATATTTGTGTCGATTTCATTTTACCATCGCGGCATTACTAAGCGCAACCATAGTTCAATAAAGTTCAATCAATGGTGGGGTTATTATTACTTGTAAATATCCTAGATCAGCATGGCAAGAAAACATAAATAACCAAGGATGAGAAATACTAGTATCAAATGTAAGGAATAACTAGGCATTGAACTCTTAACATAGCATTTTAGCAAGTTACCATAGTCAAGACACATATAGATTTGAAAGCAAAATATTGAATTTAAAAATGGATTAAACATGGTCAATTATAAGAGCTTACCTTGACCAAATATGACTAAGGTGGGATCTTGTTTGTTAGCGATAGGGATGTCCAAAGTGTCGAAATCTATACATGCGAAATCGTTCACATTCAATCAAACATACAACAAAATTCAAATGAACTTTGAAAAATCTGTTTTTGGTACTTGTTTGAAGAATTTTGAATTTATATGAATTTAGAAATAAAAATAACTTGATTTGGATTTAAAATAAAGAAGTTCTAGTTGTATGCTAAACCGAAAGGAAATTCCTAAAATTTATAACATTCGAGATAGGTGGGGTCCATTTGAATTTTCTTTTGTTTTGAATTATTTTGTGGAGGGAAAGCTTCGTGGTCGACAAAGGGATCGACCAAGGGTTTTCTTTTCTAATTATTTTTCTTAAGGAAATCCCTGTGAGGCTAACAAGTAGGGTCATGGCTCTTGTGGACAAGGTCCATGTGATCATTAACCGAGAGATGGGGTCCACTAGTCGCTGACCATGGTCCATAGGGTCGGTCCTCGTGACATGTTATGGGACGGGGCCCGCATGTTAGTGGGTCATGGGTTAACTCTCGAGCTAATTAGGATTCTAATTTCCTAGTGTCGACATGTTAGTGTAATACTAATTGCATCATTAAAGGCTTAACTAACATATCGGTTACACTAATCCTTCTATCACGTGGAGCCCACCGATCGCTGAAGTCCATCATCTTCTACTTCTACTTGGCCATGGCCGAGCTCCTGCAGATCGGCAGAAGGCGGTGACGCGGTGTGAGGGACGAAATGGGTTGCGGTGGTTGTTATGGTTCTACTGATGGTGGCAACAAGGTCTGAGGCGGCACGGTGGTGAGGGCAGTTACGTCGATGACCATGGCAATGGCACGGGAAAGCAAAAAAAACTTCAATTAAATGCCATGGTTAGCTTCAGGGTGATGGTGCGGTGCTAGGGGAAACACTGGCACTATGGGGGCGACGGCCAGTGACGCTCTCCATGGTGACTGGGCACAACATGACAAGGGTGACAGTGAGGATGAGCTACAATGAGCTAGACGATTGCTACACTACATCACTAAGTTAGCTTAACTTAGAGCTAGAAGGGAACACGAAGGCTTATCGTGGAACAAGGCGATAAGGAGATCGATGTCGATGGTGATGACAATGAGGACGGCGCACGGTGGCTCCTTAGGAACTCAAGCTCCTAGGCAAATCGTGCATGATAGAGTGAGCACTGTGGTAGGCGAAGGTGAGGCATGCTCGAAGCATGATGGCAAGGTCGAATACTCACGAGAGGGGGTCGTGATGGACACCCGACGACGGACTTGAAGAATTTGGCACGATTCGCTTGACCAAGGTGAAAAGATGGGAGAAAGCGGAAAGATGGAGAGTGAAGTGAAGCACGCCTCATGACACAGCAAAGATTGGCTTTTATAGCGTGGAAGGGCGGGATTGGCTCAGCGCCATTAGGGCTTAGGTCACCGAGCTCAAGAGAGGGCAAGAGAGCGAGTGAGTAACTTCAATGGTTGAAGGACGAACTCGCAATGATAGACGAGGCCACGATGCTCTTGGCTCGAGGCGAAATGCCATCATTGCTCCTTGGTGTGTGACAACTACCAAGAGGATAAGGTCGGTGCTAGAGCGAGGAAGAAGATCGACAATGCGCTCGATAGGTGGGCCCAGTGCCCACATGGCAATGACATGCGTGAGAGGAGGCGCAGCTTGGCTCGCACGCATGAGCTAGATGACTTGGGCCACGACACGGGGAGGGTGGCACGTGGACCTGGGCATGGGAAATTCGCCCAATGGCTCGGTGGGAATTAAATTGGATTTAAACATTTCTTTTCGCTTGAATTGAGTTTGGATTTTTAATTTGATTTTCCAAAGTAATTTGCACACAAGTTTTTTGAAAAATTACTCAGTACCCAATTTAATTTTAGAAATTTTGTTTGCACATTTTGTATCACAGATTTCATTTAAAATTCTTAAACCTCAACCAAGCTTTGGAAAAAGTTTTAAAATGGACCAAAATTTCTGAAATTCTTGGAAAGTCAAGCATATTTGTTTGGAACTCAAAATTGGGCTGTTACAGAATAAAACATAGAGAGCAACACGTTAGTTGTAAGCAGCCTAGTTAAGGTCCGGCATATTTTCCGTTAGGCTTAAATCCATACAATAGCCATTTTGTCGGAGTTAGCAGATAGTTTGCTGCAAACGTTGGCTCTATGAAACTCAGTCTAGATGGTGTTTTTTCTTCTCGTTTTGCTCTTGGAAAAGTATGCTTTGTACGAATTTTGTTTGTAGTAGCCTTCTAGCTGTTGGTCCTGGTGATAAACTTGTAAAGCTGGAATCCCCAGCAAGACTTACTCTAGCTTTCCTTAAATAGAGCTGGGCAACTGTCTGTCATCTAAAATACAATATTCATTTGCACATCCATAGCTAGTTCAATATCCGTGATACTTGATATCGTCAGTACGCAGCCGACCCTCCGAACATGTCGGAACAACCTCAAACTGCCAAGCAAAGTAAATTCACGTGCACATGAGCATGGAGAACACTTGTACTGTAGTTAGTCCACGGTCTAATGAACCACAGTTTACATAGAGCTGTAGTTCTTTCTTGTACCATTCGAATCTCAGCGAATTGCTCCACAAATCACTCCATTCAGCGAATTCGAAAGTTCTGTAACATTAAAACGTGCAATGCGTCATTTAAAATTGCATCTATCGGCTATGATTTGCACGTCTTCTGCGATGGATGGGCCATGTCAAAGAGAACATATTTGTCAAACTGCACAACAGTCCAATGTCGAGACGGCGCAACACCCTTGCATGTTGCACAGTTGCACAATCATATGTGAAATCAAGTATGGAAATTTGATTGCATAAGGGAACTGACAATAAAACACAAGTTAAACCTCATGCTTATATTACTGAGATATCACATCTACTAAAACTGGAAAGATGCGTACAAAAATCATTGCATTGCTCTAAGGGAAACAACCTGACAATATGAAACTTGAACGAGTCTCATCTCTGCTCCTGTTGCCAGGCAGGTGGTGTGGTCCTCGTGGAGGCATGCCTATAAATTAAGGCTTTGTTTGGTTGGTGTCCTAAGCTTTATGCCTGTTAAAAAGTTGTGTCTAGAGATATATTGATATTTTAATGATTTTTGTCTGGCCAGACAAGCTTTAGAATGTAGTGTTTGGTTGGAAGCTTGTACCTAAAATTGATAGATGAAAGTAGAGACGTAGATCGAGGAAACCAACGTGGATCGAGTTGCCTGCAAGGCCAGCGAGTTTGGTTGCTGGACCTGGGAGCCAGCCAGGCGGCAGCCAAACAACCTTCTGGCAATTTCCCGGCTGCCGTCCTGGCCAGGAGCACGCGGCCAGGGCAAAACCAAACACGCCCTACATCTCTTATACACACACAGAAAACATGCCTTCCTTAAGCATGAAGTCCAAGGAGCATTTCTAGCTTAACTATTGAAGGGCCAGATTCTCTAGTGTCTAAACAGCGACCTGAATGCGACACATAGATGCTTCAATCATTTTTGACTGCATTTACGTAAATATGAGTCCTGCAATAAAACGGCTTCTCATTTCAACTCTTTTCATGGGAAAATAGCTAGTTGGATCTTGCTATTTTGAATAAGCTGATCTAACGGGCAGCCTATGACAACAGGACAAAACTCACACCTAAGTTAGCCTGATAGGTCACTGAACATTTTTAAGAATTTCACCACGCCAAAATGAGCAGGATGCAAGACTGCAAGCAATAAAAAAATTAGAACTTGTCTAATGGACCATGATGGAGAATTCACTTCTATGCCTCATAGATTTACCAAGGACAGCTAATGCTTGCTTAATAAGAGTACAGAGATCTAAAATTAACAACAGCAACGATATCATAATGCATCTGAGAGTATGGGCATGAGCTTTGCTGGCTATAGAGGACCTGACAATACGAAGTTTGGATGAGTGTTACCAGCCGTCGATGCTCAGCTCTCCTATTCCTAAGCAGGTGGTGTGGCCCTTGTGGAGGCACAGCTACCAATTCTGAATTATTATTGCACACTCAAAACAACCTAGAATCAAATGATCAAAAGAAAATCTAGCTCCTAAACAGAAAAACATGGGTAGGCTTCTTTGAGTTTCGACTATCCAGTGGACTCTTCTAGTTTTGACATTTAAGTGGTGTTCCTTACCAATCTATCTAAATTTCATTAGCCACAAATTCTTGTTGATGCACCTGAAACTACAAAGTGGAAAGAACATAAAGAACCAAAAATAGAAAACTGGAAGATGTCTATAACACCCTGGGCCCAAAATCCGCTCTGTCCCTTCCTTTCTTTCAGCCAGCAACAAGAGAAGCAATGATGCACTAAGTAGCACCTTCCAAGAATCTGACATGACGATTCTCACAAAATGCTGTTGCTCAAGCAAAAAGATGAATGACTGAATGACATCTACAAAGTTACGATAGGGCGAATTTCTGAACATTTCTATCCACACACAAATGATGGATAACAATTTCGAGGTGCGAGTCTACAGAATCAAGGGAGAGCAGACCTGATATAGCAATTGAGAGGTCAACAAACAAATCTAGGAGAAAGGAGCAAGAACACACATTGAATGGACAAACCCAGAAATGTGGGGCATGCTGCACTGAGGAAGAAAAGGTAGGCCTCTACTACAACAGGGTATT
Organism: Dendrocalamus sinicus; assembly: GCA_036346575.1. Lineage (NCBI taxonomy): Eukaryota > Viridiplantae > Streptophyta > Magnoliopsida > Poales > Poaceae > Dendrocalamus > Dendrocalamus sinicus. The sequence continues at coordinate 22,297 of JAYEVI010000281.1, forward strand.
GACCAGCCAACCCTCATGACTACGGAGGCCAGTTCGCGGCGACAGATGAGCAGGCCAGGCAGAGAATGGCCAAAAGGGTGGGGGCTCGCCAACTCGGCGAGACAGAGACAACAAGACCCAACCGGCCTGCAGTGCTGCCGCGATGGCGCCACAGGATTTCATCACTCCAAACTGAATCTTTCCTTGCGGCTTCTTTTATGCCAATCCACCGCTCTCAATGCGTCCAAATTTGTGCTCCTTGCAACATGCCTCAACTTCTCCATAGCGATGAGTCCTACTTGACTCACTGACTCCTTCAACAACCAAAAGTCAAAACCCTGAAGAAACACAGCACCGAGAAAAGCACAGTTGACCAGCATAATGTGACACATGAACTAACAGCAACCATGTATCTGCAAAATAACACTTAATCTTTGTTTATTACTGCAGCATTACTGCATTAATTTAGCCATAACAACAATTTGCTGATTGGGCTGAAATTGGGCGGCAATGACTTGGGGCTGGCCAGTTCCAAACTTCCAATCACTTTGGATGACTTCCCTTGTTTTGCAAATAAATTAGCTGCATGTATCTACCAGTGACTACACATCTTAGGGAGTTGTTACTAATCCGAACAAATTTTGCTTACACATAGTGAACAATTTCGCTACCTATATTCCACCTTAACAGAATAACTTAATAATCTTCAAAGATTGACATCAAATTTCATTCAGTATTATACACATCATTTTTAACCTAAGGAAGCACAAGCACTTCAAGAATCACAGATCCATATATGCTTGAAGAACCACATATCCATATATGATTGAAAAACAACATATCCGCAAAGGAGGGAGTTGAGGGTGGCGGCGTTACCTGCGGGACGGTGGCGACAAGGTCTGCGGCCCGCGGCGGGGAGGTCGAGCCCGCCGAGGAAGCCTGGGAGCTGTTCGTGCTGGACGTGGAGTTCAGTGGCAGCGAGGGCGTAGGGTCGGTGAGGAAGGCAGGGGGCAGCGAGGAGGCATGGTGCTGGAGGCGAGTAGTTTTTCTGGGGCGGTGGGGAGGTTGATGTCGTGTCAGGATCCGAGGGTTCAAATCCGAAATCGGGAACCAAAACTGAAGCAATCTGAGATCTAAGGAGGAAAATAATACAGAACTACGAAACTAAACTATAGAATGACGGCTAGGGTTTCATGTGTATTTCATCCATACATCCTCAGGTTCTCCTATATGAGAACGTATCCAGTGTTAATGGGTATTTGGGTACTAAGGTGCTAATGCCGTCTAGAATCGTTAGATCTGCCACCAATGGCATAGATTCGTAAGGGTGGAAGCACCAAATCACTTACGCCAATTTGCCAAAAAAACCCCCCCGCCTCCCGTCCCTTTTTCCCCGCGCCTCGCTCGCTTTCCGCGACGCTCACCTTCCCATTCACACCCGCACCATTCGCTGCCTCCCCGCGCCTCCCATTCGCACTCCGCGCTAGGTTAGGGTTAGCTTCAGAGCGCCGGCGGCGACGCCTCCGACGGCGCCACCAACGCGCCCTCCGACTCCAAGCCGGCGCCGGCGGCCAGAGTTGGCGGCGGCGGCGGCCAAGGCCCCGACCCTGGGCCGGCGACGGCAGCCAGAGGGCGGCGGTGGCGGCCGCGCCCTCCGACCCGGGCCGGCGACGCCCTCCCCGCACTTCTTCCCTGCCGCGCCGCCTCTCCGACCTGGGTGCTCCCGAAGGCCGACGACTTACGAGCCGGCTCTCCTCCCGCCGCCGCCGCCCCGACTGCTCACTCTCTAGCGCGACGCCGTCCGAGCCGGCCTCCTCCCCGAACACCACCGCCCCCCAATTGTTTCCAATTGCTTGTTTACTTCTGTGGTGTTTCCAATTGCTTGTTACTCTAATTTTTCAATTGTCGATTCCAAACATTTGTTCTGAATGTATCAGGCCTGAGAATGTATAAGTGGGTTGGGTGGGTTTAGGGTTTGCTCTTGTGAATGTATAATGCCTGAGAATGTATAATGCTCTTCTGAATGTATAATGTATTATGGTGTGCATTGTCGATTCCAATTGTTTGTTCTGAATGTATCAGTGGATCTGGTGGGTTTAGGGTTTGCAATTGATCAACTGAATTTAGGGCATGAGAATGTATAATGTATAATTGATCAACTGTGGGTTTAGGGTTTGCAGGGATCCGTGGGTTTAGGGCCTGAGAATGTGTAATGCTCTTCTGAATGTATAATGTATAATGTATCAATTGAATTTGTTGAATGAATTTGCAATTGATCAGTGGTGTGTGAGAAACCTCTGCAGTGTCCTTTCTGTGCAAAGCCTGATCCAGTGCAAGCCCTGAGAATGTATAATGCCTGAAAACAGAGAACGAGCCTGTGCATAAATGAACTCTGTTTTCAGTGACACATATCAGAATCAAAGCACAAAACAACCATTTCAGTGACACATATGAGAATCAAAGCACAAAACAACCATTTCAGTGACACATATCAGAATCAAAGCAGCATTTGTCAAAACATATCAGAAGAAGGAGGATCATTTCAGTGACACATACGCGAATATAGTTTATGCACAGCATTTTTTTGCAGTTAAACACCGAATTGATCACAGAATTGCACAGAGTTCTTTTTGCATAGAATTGCACAGAGTTCTTTTTGCACGGTAACTATAGCTAGTCTTTTTGCACAGAGGATGCTGTTGCTAGTCTTGTGGTCAAACATTTGGGCTAACCTCACCATTAGAATACACCTACAGAAAATACACAATTAGATTTGGGCTAACCTCACAATTAGAATACACAATTTGGGCTGAAAATTACATAACTACTCTGCGTATATTTTCAGCACGGTCCTCTGATTTGAAACTCATGTCATCCTTAAAGGGCAATTACGGCTCTCATGGTACACAATCTCCTTGCATGACCTACACAAGCGTGGCACCTTTGTTTTGTTCTCAACATTGATATTTTTCTTCTGCCCCGGCTTTATTCTCTTGCATCTACCCTTGAAGTTAACATCGTTTGGTGTCTTTATATTGACTTCCTTAGGGATGGGGTAACTTGCAAATGCTTCGATCTCTTCAGCCTTACTTACCATATTCTCATGAATCAGAGGAGTCACTTCTTCCCTAAATTTAACAAACCGATCACTAAGAAATTTTAAACCCTCATCTGCTCCTCTAGCACGGTGAATTAATTCTTCCATGTTCATACGTATTTCTGATGCCAACTTGTCTTTAGCTGTTTCTATTGCACTCCTCGGTTTTTCTTGTAACAAATTGCCTTCTTCATCAAAGACATCTTCCTTAGTTACAATTTTGGTCCACCTCTTCAACACAAATGGGCTTGGTAGCTCTTTAAGTGATGGACTCTGCAATACACGAATAATATGGCGACAAGAGATTCCAAAAGACTCGAAGAACATGCAAGAGCATTTGGCATCTTTTGTGGTAAGGTTACAACGTACTTCTTACCTTGTTTGAGCCATCCGTAACTATTGAAATTTTGTATCGTCCTATGGTTTCCATGTTCTCCACATTACAATGCTCCCGAAAAGACACACTTCTTTCGAAAGTCGCTGAACACAATAACATGAAGACCTCACTTCAAAGTGAACACGGACTCCAAACCGATCGAATGTGCATATGTCTTGTAGAATTCCTCTGCAGCCTTCCAAGTCATCAAAACCATCCCTTCAAATGGCTTGATAGTTGCGTCAACACAAGGTGTATAAGAAGAACCCTGCAATGCAAAGATTAAGTGTGAAGCATGATGGATTAACATATGGAGTAAAACACATGCATACAACATGATACTTACTACGAATGGAGTAATGCCGCTCTTTTTCGGGGTACCTGAAAGCATCTAGACCCCTAAAAATGGTTTTGGTAATTAATGAAATTATGTGAATATGAGACTAACGTGTTTTATGAGCATGCGAAGGGTTAGTCCACATATGAGCGACAAGATGCAAGCCAAAGGATATATATGAAGACTCATTGGCTCAAGACAAAGGTTTACTTAGCATAGGATCCCCTGTTTCTTTACCGGTCTTAGGTGAAAGGTGGAAGACCGGATTATAGGGCAGATAATCGTACAATCAAGAGGGATCTTGGCAAGTAGCTTGAATACAAATTTCTTATGCCATTTGGATCAACATTAGAAACTTGCATTCATCAAAAACTCATTTTGAAACAAAATTTGTGCTCTGTCTGGACGAGCGGTAGTACCGCAGTTTTGAACGTCGGAACTACCGGCGAGCGGTAGTTCCGCACCCAGACGCAGTAGTACCGGCGAGCGGTAGATCTAGTTTTTTTGAGCGGATCAATTTTTCCAGAGGAGCACCCTTGGTTTTATCTGAATACTTGCGGGAACGGAAGTACCGACAAATTGAATGCCGGAACTACCGCACCGAGCGGTAGTATCGCATTATAAAGCGGTACTTCCGGATCCCGGAAGATCCAGAGAATGAGCGGAACCTTTTTCCGTAAAAGCACCTCCGATGAAGTCGGATTTTCCCGAGCGGAAGTACGCGATTTCAACGCCGAATTACGCTTGCTGTAGTTCCGCTATCCGAGCGGTATTTCCGAGTCGGAAGATCCGGTTTAGAGCGACGCTTTTTCCGCAGAGCGCCAAATTTGGGACCTTTCGAATTCGCCGAGCGGTAGTATCGCGACCGACTTTGCGGAACTACCGAGAGCAAGAGTACCGTTAAAGTACAACGGCGGTAGTACCGCGCCGCCAAATCCAACGGTTACTACAGAGCTCTGACGTAGCTGTTCTGCCGCGAAGATTTGGTAGCGGTAGTACCGGCCCATGAGGGCGGTAGTACCGCTCATCCTGAATTTTTTCAGGAATTTGTGCCAAACGACTAGTTTTAGTTGGCGGAGGCTATAAATACCCCCACCACTGCACAAGGGCACAGGTTAGAGACCCATTGCACATTTGTTAAGCCCTAGAGCATTCATTCCACCCTCTTTCACTCATTGAGCACTAAATTGAGGTGGTTTTGCAATTAGTGCAAGAATTTCATTAGTTGATCCACTTGGCACTAGAATTGCATTCAAGTGAAGCCCGGGATTCATTACTCTTAGTGCTTGCTGGCACTTGGACGATTGGGCGGAGATTGGATCGGTTATCTTCTCAAGAAGCTTGTGAGAAGACCCGGTGAATTGTGAAGGTCGGAGCTCACCTACCCGGAGCGGGGAAGAGCTACCACGAGTGATCGAGGTGTTTAGGCTCAATTTGTGGAGCCGGTCCGATTCGTCCGGGCTAACCTCAACGTGGACTAGGGGAAACCGGCAAGTTTCCGATCACCACGGTAAAAACATCAGTTGTGTTCATTTCCTTCTTAGCTCTTGCTTACTTACTTGATTGTGATTGTTTGCTTGCTTAGAACTATGATTGTTATATTTTTGACTAGAATTGTATAGGATTAATTGCTTTACATTCTTGCTATTTAAATTGTGAAGAATTAATCAAGCGAACAAGAAAAGTTTAAAAACCTCCTATTCACCCCCTCTAGTCGGTATCTTTGATCCTACAATACCACAATAGATTAACTGGTGGGGAGGTGAACTAATTTGAGCGATAGATTGTGTATCAAGATTTTTTTTGTCTTGGCAATCCCAATGCCACGCTCTCATCGGACACAGATTCCATGGCTCCTTGATTTTGATTTCTGACAACATTCCAAATCCAACTAGAAAATATCAGGTTATGGCGAATTGAAGCATCATGTATCGAGAGCAACATGGCAAACAAAACTATGATTGAAATTTAGCAATTCGGCATCCATCTCACATTACGACCCACCATCTCATCATCGCAGGTCAATACAGATAGAAGCTGCTAGCACCTGCACTTCTATATGTGAAGGAACCACACAGTAATTTCTGAACATGAATTTCCTCCCTCTAAAAACGCTACTAGCAAGTTGAATCAACGAAAGATACAAAGAGCAGCCCTCAATCTGCTTATTTTTTGTAAAAACATCTTTAATTTCGAACTCTACAGTGAACTGCATATAGATACAAAGAGCAGCCCTCTCACCGGCGATCTGGACACGGCGACACCGCGGGACGACGACGCACGCGGGAGACGCCGCGGGAAGACGGCGCTGCGCACTGGGAGAACGACGGCGGTGCTCGCGGGGAGAAGTCGCGGGACGACGACGCTGCTCGCTGAGAGAAGTTGCACGACGCCGGATGATCGCAGGAGATGAAACGGCGTAGGATTCGGAAAAAACTGAGGGAAAGATAGGGGTTTTTTTTGGCAAATTGGCGTAAGTGATTTGGTGCTTCCACCCTCACAAATCCAGGACATTGGTGGCAGATCTAACGATTCTAGACGGCATTAGCACCTTAGCACCCAAATACCCATTAGCACTGGATACGTTCCCTATATATATATATGTGTGTAGGTATGTATATACATGTATATATATGTGTGTGTAGGTATGTATATACATGTAGGTGTGTGTGTGTGTGTATATAAATTAGTTAAATTTGACATCCAAGAAATTTTAAAATTTTTCGCACATGATGCATACTGCTTTAGACTATAGTGCCTGTGCATCAAGGAGCACTTATATATATATATATATATATATATATATATATATATATATATATATATATATATATATATATATATATATATATATATATATATATATATATATATATATATATATATATATATATATATATATATATATATATATATATATATATATATATATATATATATATATATATATATATATATATATGAATGATTGGGAATGATTAAAAGGCAAATTAATGACAAGGACGGTGAATAGTTCATTATAGCTACAATATTAACGCAGTAAGCCGAATAAAGCTAAACAAACAATGTTGGATGGAGATCGAACATCGGCAGTGCATCCTATCCTTATGCTTAATTGAAGTCGGCAACGGCTTCAGTTTTCAAGCGCACCGTCAGATGTCCGTAACGTTTCGAGCTTCAATGTCCACCGTTCCCGCTGGTACCGCTCAAGTCTCCCTTCTAACTCATTTCAGAGTCTTCAGACTTCACTCCGGACATCTTCCCCCTCTTAAGTTCCTTGTCATCAACGAACAAAGCTGGGAAATACTCTCTGGATGAAATCCGCCTCTTCCTAACTAGCAGCACTGATTGATAAGTTAAGCCACTACACAAGCCATTGCACTACTAGTTTGTTGTTTCAGAGAACCATTTGCCTCTCATGCACAGCCACTGGAGCCACCTTCACATTACCTCCAGCATCAACTAGAGGAAGTTCTGGGTTAGGTACTACTTGCTCCCCAATATGTTTTTTCAATTGACTGACATGAAAAACCGGGTGGAGATGACACCCCTCAGGAAGAAGCAATTTGTATGCTACCTTGCCAATTCTTTCCAGGACTCGGAAAGGTCCATAATATTTGGAATGCAATTTTAAAGATCTGTGTATGCTTAAGGAAGTGTGTCTATAAGGTTGCATCTTTAGGTAAACCATGTCGCCCACTACAAAATCCCTTTCCTTCCTCTTTTTGTTAGTGAGAGACAATGGTTTTGGGAAATTGTGAATGAGTTAATGGGAGCAAAGGCTCGAGTACATATAGGCAGGGATGTTCATGGGAATAGGAAAATAATCCTATCTGAGAAGATCCTTGCCTATTATAACCAACTAACCAAACCAGGGGGAGGCGCACAAGGCAATATGCCTGTGCTGCCGCACCACCCTAAACCCAAGGGTCCTGCCTAACATAGCAAGGGCCCTGCCTAATATAGCACACGCTAACACCCCGCAATGAATCGCGCCCATCGCACACGCTGAGACCGGTCCTCAAGTCTGTAAAATGGTGGAAGGTAGGCCTTGGTGAAGATGTCCGCATACCGTGATGTAGTAGGCACATGTAGGACGCGAACAGCACCAGCGGCAACTCGTTCTCTGACAAAATGGAGGTCAATCTCGATGTGCTTGGTGCGTTGATGCTGGATGGGGTTGGAAGACATGTAGACGGCGCTGATGTTGTCGCAATACACCAGCGTAGCTCGCCGGAAGGGGGCGTGAAGTTCCAGGAGGAGCTGGCGCAGCCATGTAGCCTCGGCAACTCCATTAGCCACAGCGCGATACTCAGCTTCAGCACTGGACCGAGACAGTGTTCTGACGCTTGGATGACCAGGAGACGAGACTGTCGCCGAGGAACACAGCATAGCCCGAGGTGGACTTGCGCGTGTCGGGACAACCAGCCCAATCAGCATCAGTGTAGACCACAAGATCCGTCGCTGAGGATGATCGCAGATAAGACCCATGTCAAGAGTGCCACGAATGTACCAAGAATCCGCCAGCGCGTAGGTGCGGCCTCGGATCATGCATGTGAAGGCATACTTGCTGCACGGCGTAGGCGATGTCCGCCGAGTGAAGGTCAGCATCGCAAGGCACCGACGAGGTGCGCGAAGTCGAGACATCGGAGATGGGCACCATCGCAGCCGCAACCTTGGGGTGGTGTCCACCGGCGCAAGCACGGTTTGCACTCGGACATGCCGCGCGATCAAGGAGCTCCATCATGTATCGCTTCGAGAAAGAAGAAGACCATCGCCATAGCGCCGAACATGCATACCGAGGAAGTGGTGCAGCTCACCGAGGTCCTTCATGGAGAATTCGTGTTGTAGGGCCGAAATGATCCAGCGGAGGAGTGTTGATGAAGAGGCCGTAAGGACGATGTCATCGACATAAAGCAGCAGATATGCGAGGTCGGATCCGCGACGGTAGACGAAGAGCGACGTGTCTGACTTGGCCTCAACGAAGCCAAGGGAAGTCAGATGCGTGGCGATTCTGGTGAACCACGCACGAGGGGCCTGTTTCAACCCGTAGAGAGATTTGTTCAGACGACAAATAAAGTCTGGGTGAGCAGGATCCTCGAAGCCGGACGGCTGTGCGCAGTACACTGTCTCTGAGAGGGTGCCATGGAGGAACGCATTCTTCACATCAAGTTGGTGCACGGGCCAGTAGCGAGAGAGAGCGAGAGAGAGGACTGTGCGGACTGTAGCTGGCTTCACCACTGGGCTGAACGTCTCTGAAAAATCCACGCCAGGGCGCTGGGTGAAACCCCGAAGAACCCAGCGCGCCTTGTACCGCTCCAAGGTCCCGTCAGCACGGAACTTATGCTTGAAGATCCATTTGCCCGTCACGATATTGGCTGCGGGCGACGGGGCACAAGATCCCAAGTGTGGTTCTGCAGAGGCGGCGGCTCGCTTTCCACAGCGGCACGCCGCTGGTCGGGCGCGAGTGCGCCGCGATAGGTCTTCGTGATCGAGACGGGCGCAGCATGGAAAGCGCCGAACGCTGAACCCGCTCTTAGCGCGCGCCGCCATGGAGGCCTGGTTGGTCACCGGTGGAGCGCAACAAGACTCGTGGAAGCACCTTGGCGGAGCAGTCAGGCCGATGACGGCGGCAGAACAATGGCGGGCGTTCCGCGCGGTGTAGACGCGGTGATGACACGCCGAAGAGGCGGGAAGTCGTGGCGACCCACGAATGGGGACGCGGCAGTGATGACGGCGTGGCGCGCGCGGCACACGTAAAAGGATCGCGAGGCGCGCGGGCGCGGGTGACGCCGTGGGGAGGATGCCGCTGCGTGGCGCCGGTGTCGACGACGCGGCCGCGGCGCGCGCGGTGAAGGCGAAAGCCTGGCGCGCGTGGCGCGGAGGATGGTGCCGGGTCCTCAGGAGCGTCGTCCTGGGAACGTGAGCGCAGCGACGGGGAGGACGACACAGGTCCTGGCGCAGCCAGCTGGCCGGCCGAGGGCATCTGCACGGGCGCCAAGACACCGTCAGCGGGATGTGTTCTCAGCAAAAACTTGTGCCATGGACCAATAGGAACAGCATGCATGGCCGGAGCATCAAGAAACTCGAAGGCGGCAGGGGGGGTCCATCGCGATCAAGAACTAGAAAGCTTTCATCGAAGATGACATGCCTTGAGATGATGATGCGATTGGAGGAGAGGTCAAGACAGTATCCTTTATGATGGTCGAATAGCCAAGGAAGACACACAGATGTACCTAGGCGAGTTTGTGAGAGTCAGGCAGCATCGGGTTCGGATAACACTTGCGCCAAAACTCAGATGATCATACGCGTGGTGCCATATAGAGCAAGATGCGGAGAGAAAGCGAGGGTCTTGGTGGGCAAGATGTTACGCAGAGTCGTCATGTGGAGAGCGCCTCAATCTAGTAAGAGGGAGGCATGGTGGCTTGGAACAGCAGAGAGCGAACAACATTATTGATCGATCGAATGATGCGTTCACTTACTGCTCTGCGCGAGGTGTAAGGCGTGACATGCGAAGATGGATGCCCTGTGAGGAAGAAAGCACGGCGCTGGAGTTGTCAAACTCGCGCGCTGTCGACCGAACGACCTTCACGGTGGCGCCGAACTGGGTGGAGGCGTAGGCAATGAAGTTGGCGAGCGTGCTGAAAGTGTCAGATTTAACACGTAGAGGAAAAGTCCACAGATAGTGCGTGCAATCATCAAGAGGGGGCGTACTGGTTACTCATAGTGAGGGACAGGTTACCGTACTCATATGGCGCAAGAGGGGGCTTGATTAAGCATGATTTAACCCTTCATGCGGTGAAACCTCGCGGTGGTCTCTAGCTATACCGGAGTAGGTGAAAGGCTTTGTGATATTTTATCCGGGTCTCATGCCAAAGGAAGCATGTTGACTATTAAGATAATTTATCTCTTGTGGGTAAAGTTGTACAACCTCTCGCAGAGTGTAAACTATTCGAATAGCCGTGCCCACGGCCAAGGGCGGGCAAGGAATGCATTCACATGGTAGATTTCTGGTTTTGTTTTAAAATCAAAGTTTTGTATTCGAGGTGGAGGGAACTCGAAGGGAATCTGGCGGATGGAGCGAGAGGTGGATGGAACCTAAGTTTAAAACTTGACCAATGGTAATTGGTTAGCTAGTGTTGGTAGTTGGAACCTTCACTAGAAAGTTAATTCGTTAAAACATTTACTTCATTAAAGTGATGCCTTCGAAAATAATTAGTAGTAATGGAGATTTTAAATATTGCTTTGTGCAAAAGAACCATATGGCCTTCCTTTGTTAAGCCTTGCATCTATGCATTTTTCCCAAGACTTCATGAGTACTTTATGTACTCACATGCTACATTTAAAAATAAAATCTTGAGGAAGTTGAAGCTCAAGAAGGTGACTACGATCATCGCTTCGCTTGTGGCGGTGATGGATTCTTCCTGAGGACTAGGTCGCTTCCTACCAATTGCCCGTGGCGAATTGATGGGTCGCCTCGAAGTTTTAATTGCTTCCACAGAGTTTGATTGTGCGAGGTCTTAAACCTCCTTGTAATAATGAGACCCGTGGTCGGCACTCTTATTTATTGTAATAAATCGTTGATGGTGATGTTTTCCATTCGCTTGACCTGTGTGCACTAGCTTTGATCTGGGACTAGTGTAATACACGAGGGTCCGGTTCGAAATCCGGGTCCCGGCAGAGATGGTATCGTGAGCCAATTTGACTGTAGGACGTGACCTAGATTAGGAATGGCAAACCATAAGGACTTATATTTATAAAAAGAGTATATTAAAAATGTGTAAGCTTCTTTGCTTCTACTCTCTTCCTACTTAGAATCTCGCTCTTGTCTCCAACTCCATTTGTTAAAACTTTTACTAATCTTTTCTTTCACTCAACTTTGTAGTTGGCTGGTTCATCCTCCGCTGCCCCGTGGGAATACTACTCACATGGAGAGGATGCTGGAGCATTCGCTAGCCTTCTCCAAGAAATGATGCGATGTCTGAGTACCGCCACCGCCCATCTTCGTGGGTCGGAAGACGCGGATCCTGGATCGAGACTCTTGGACGATGGAGGTATTCTGTATGCACGGAAGAGGAATTCAAGTCCCACACCTACCCCATCAAGCACCCTCGGTCCCATTGCTTCGATGTCGTCTCAGACGCAGACGACGCCGCCATTGACGAGTTGTGCCACTGCACAAAGATGCAGTACATCGCCCCTTTTGCTTCTTCATCAACCTCGCCAGACAGAGGTATCCAGATCCCTTTGATATTCCAATTGACGATCCTCGATCGTCACATCAGTGCACCACCAGCGATGGCGGTCACTTATGCTAGAGCTCAGAGGAGATTGACAACTCGATGCTTCTCACCTCCGGCTACCAAAGATTCGGACACACTTCGCGCACGCAGGCTTCTCCGAGCCGTGCGGCTAAGTTTGAGCTGGACGCCTTAGGTCGCAGCTAACTACACGCCGCTTCACCCGTAGTTGACTACACGCCGTCTTCTCCAGACCAGCCGTCATCCCCAACAACCGGCACGGCTCGACTCGGGACTCCGATCGATGACAAAGACGCAAGAAGGTGCGACGCCCGCCCGCTCACTCATTACTCTCAAGAAGCGCAAGCCTTCTCTTCCCGTTCGGCCGATCGCCTCGGGCCAGAATCGTGTCTCGGCCGAGGTGGACTATTCACGCCACCACGTGAGAGAGCGCCAGAAGACCGGAGGAGGATCCGAAGAGGACCGGAAGAAGACCCCGAGGAGCGCATCTTGGAGAGGATTAGTAGTCTTTTGAGTCCGTAGTACCCAAATAAAATGTCCGCGCCCTTAGAACGCTTATTGTTATGTTTTGGTGTGCTAGATGGACTGCACTGTGCCTATGTGCACTTGTGGTACAGCCATCCTTGGAGTTATCTTGATTTTAAATAAAAGTTTTTCCCTAAGTGGTTGCTAGTTCTTTCTTGTGTGTTGGCTTGGGATGTGGTTTAGTTCCCCTAATCTCTTACCTTTGCTATTTCCCTCTTACCTTTCGCTAACCTAAACCGCCGGATGGTGAACACGAGAGCAACCCCGCAGCACTGTGACGCCAACAACCACCTGAGGACAACATTCCACCACCTCCCGCCAGCCCCCAACTTGGAGCAAATGATGGCTATGCAGTGCAGCTACTTCAAGCTCTCGCCGTAACCAAGTGCAACACCCAAGAGCACTCCAACCAGCACCCCTACTAGATTGGGGAATTCATGAGGACAAGGCCTCCCACTTTTGTGGATCGTGGATCCCTTGGAGGCAGATGATTGGATCAAGGATGTGGAAAGAAAATTGGTCCTAGCTCGGGCAACGATAATGAAAAGGTGTTGTACGCTCGCTCATCACCAAGGGAATTGCTGCTAATTGGTGGGAGAATTACGCGCGCCCATCAAAATGCACAAGCCATCACTTGGGAGGAGTTTGTGAAGCTTTCAAGATCGCCCATATCCCTACCGGGATAATGGAAATGAAGAAGAGAGAATTCTACCAACTGCAGCAGGAAACCTCAAGAGTTTCGAGCACCAACAAGTTCACCCAACCGTCCGTGATGCATCAAGAGGTCACCTCGAGGCGACCAAGATTTGGAGGTTCACGCAGGACTTGACCCCAACCTCAAGGTGCAGTGGTGTCCAATGACTTCCCAACCTTCCAAAGACCTAGTGAACAAGGCCTTTGTCCAAGAAGATGCTCGGCGCACTGCATTTAAAATCTAAGAGGAAGTTTCAAGCCCAAAGAAGGAGCAAGCAGCTCTCGATTCCGCCCAACGCACCTCACTATCACAAGCTCTCGAGTCAAGCGTGCCGAGGACTCCCTTTTCGTGACCCCGCCCAAATCCACAAACTCCGGGCAAACAATGGTGGCCAACCCCGCAGAACAAGACTTCAGAGAAGCAGGAGTGCAATGCTTTAATCGCAAGAACATGGGGCACTATGCCAAAGAATCGTCCTCGTAAACGCCAAAGAATGACTCGATTCGTTTCAACTCGGGACTACACCCAAGAAGAGCTCCGATCGCAGTCAAGGCCGTGGGCACCACAAACCCCAAGGACTCCACAAGTGGTGAGCAGAGGGCATCTCAACCATGTGACCGCTGAAGCAACTCAGATGCACCGACGAAGTTCAGGTAAGTTTCTTGTCAACTCGAGAATTGCATCAAGATTATTTGATTCTCGAGCTTCGCATTCTTTTGTGTCAAAAGATGTGGTTGAAAGGTATAATTGGGATGTGAGTAAACCACGTAACCCCATGCTAGTCAAGTCCCGAAAGGAAATGAGGACTAACACGCTTTGCCTTGACGCAATCGTGGAATATAAATGGAGTTAAGTTCTTAGCAAATCTTATTATAATAGACTCAAGGGTTTAGATGTAATACTTGGAATGGATTGGTTAACCAAGTATAAAGGGCGATAGATTGTGCCGATCGAATGTTACAATCACTAACTCGATGGGATTCAAGCAGGTATAAGTCAAACTCCCTACCCAGAGCGGTGTAGTTTGAACAAGGTAAAGGGAGTGACTCGGAAAAGTACCTATAGTGAGTGAGTACTGCATCGTATTCCTCAAGATCCGCCTAATGCCGCTGATGTGGAAGTAGAGTTTGTCATCAACCTAGTACCGGAATGTACTCCAATTTCAAGAGACCTTATCGGATGTCCGCAAATGATTTGGCGGAAGTTAAGAAGCAAATTGAAGAGCTGCAGGATAAAGGATTTGTAAGGCCAAGCTCGTCACCTTGGGAGCACCAGATCGCTAGTAAAGAAGAAAGATGGTAGTCTTCGCATGTGTGTGGACTATCGATCATTGAATGATGTGACTATTAAGAACAAGTACCCTTTACCTGAATAGATGATCTGCTTGATCAGTTGAAAGGATCATGTGTATTCTCTAAGATTGACCTTGATCGTGATATCACCAATTGAAGTTAAGACCAGAGGACATACCCAAGACCGCATTTGCCACCCGTTATGGATTGTATGAGTATCTGATGATGTCTTTCGGTCTAACCAATGCCCCAAAGATACTTCATGAATCTGATGAATAAGGTGTTCATGGAATATTTGGATAAGTTTGTGGTTGTATTCATCGATGATATTTTGATATATTCCAAGAATGAGGAAGAACATGCCGAACATTTAAGGATAGTTTTGGAAAAGCTCCGAGAAAATCAGTTGTACGCCAAGTTCAGTAAGTGTGAGTTTTGGTTGAAGAAAGTAGCTTTCTTGGGCCATGTGATTTCGGCGGGAGGAGTATCCGAGACCCGAAAAAGTTAATGATGTGCTCAATTGGACACAACCAAAGTCAGATCCGAGATCAGAGTTTTCTTGGATTGGTGGATACTATCGCCGATTTATTGAAGGTTTCTCCAAGCTCGCAAGACCTCTCACCCGATTCTTGAAGAAGGAAAAGAAGTTTGAATGGAGTAAACCATGTGAGGATAGTTTCCAAGAGTTGAAGAAAAGGTTAACTTCGCACGGTGTTGACGCCCGACATTAGGAAGGATTTCAAGTCTTCGTGATGCGCCAAGGCGTGGACTAGGCTGTGTATCGATGCAAGAAAGAAAGGTAGTAGCATATGCCTCAAGGCGATGCGACCCCATGAAGGAAATTACCCAACGATGATTTAGAGCTCGCCGTAGTGCATGCACCGAAAATATGGAGGCATTACTTGATTGGCAACTGCTAGAAATTTACACGGATCACAAGAGTTTGAAATATATATTCACTCAACCCGATCTCAACATGAGGCAAAGGAGATGGCTTGAGTTAATAAAGGATTATGATATTGGAATATATTATCATCAGGAAAGGCTAATGTGGTAGCAGATGCCTTGAGCGTAAAGAGTTATTGTGCCAAGTCTGGATTAAGGACAGATGCCCGCTTCTTCAAGAAGAGTTCCAACGGCTCAACCTAGAAGTAGTGGAGGAAGGATTTTTAGCCACTTTGGAAGTTCAACCAACCTTAGAAGATCAAATCAGAGTAAAGCCAAAAGGAGGACAAGTATGTCCAGGAGATCGAGATAATATGAAGAAAGGAAAAGCTTCGGGATTTTCAGAGGATGAAAAAGGTACCCTTTGGTTTGGGAAAAGAATTATTGTGCCTGAAAAGAAAGAGGTAAAGGAGCTAATATTGAAGGAAGCTCATGAATCTGGATATTCAATTCATCCTGGGAGCACCAAGATGTACCAAGATCTCAAGGGAAGGTATTGGTGGTCAAGTATGAAACGAGAAATTGCGAATCACGTAGCCTTGTGCGATGTATGCCAACGGATTAAAGCCGAACACTGTGAGACTCATGACTTCGCAGCCATTGCAGATCCCCGAGTGGAAATGGGAAGAAATTGGTATGGATTTTATAACTGGATTACCAAGAACCAAAACAGGCACGATTCAATTTGGGTTATAGTGGATCGTTTGACAAAAGTCGCCCATTTCATTCCAAGTAAAGACCACATACTCCGGATAGACTTGCGAGTTGTACATGTCAAGAATTGTGTGCTTGCATGGGATCCCAAAGAAGATTGTGTCGGATCGAGGAACCCAGTTCACTTGAGATTTTGGCAAAACTACATGAACTTTTGGGCACCAACTTAAACTTCAAGACACTTATCATCCACGACGGATGGTCAAACAAAGAGTAAATCAAATCTCGAAGACATGTTGAGAGCTTGTGTAATCGCAAACAAGAGTAATTGGGATCGAGTTTGCCCTATGCAGAGTTCTCCTACAACAATAGTTATCAATCCAGCTTTGCAAATGTCTCCCACGAAGCCCTATACGCGTAAAGTGTAGGACTCCATTGTATTGGAAGGAAACAGAGAAGGACAAGTGTTTGGACCAGATGTCTGTGAAGCAAGTAAGAACAAGTTCGTCTAATCCAGATGCAGATTAAAAACAAGATAAACCGCATGAAAAGTTATGCATAATCGACGAGAAGCTTAGAATTGCACTGGGATCATGTTTATTTGAAGGTGTCACCTCTCAAAGGAATGAGACGTTTTGGAGTCGATGGAAAGCTAGCTCCCGATTCATCTGACCTTTTTCTGTTGTGGCTAAACGAGAGAAGTGGCTTACCGCTTGGAGCTTCCACCTCACTGGTCAAAGGTGCATGACGCCTTCCATGTGTCTCGGCTAAGAAAGTGTCTCGAGTTCCGAAGAGCGAGATGCCTCTAGATGAAATAAACGTGAAGGAAGACCTCACCTATCCGAGTATCCAGTCAAGGTATTGAGGAAGCAGAGCGCCGCACGCGCAAAGAAGGTTATCAAGTTCTGTAAAGTGCAAGTGGAGCAACCATTCGAATCGAAGCAACTTGGGAGCCAAGAGGATCTAAAAGAAGAGTTCCCGACCTTTTCCCGAGCCCATCAGAATCTCTGGGTCGAGATTCTTTCTAAGGGGGTAGGTTTGTCACATCCCAAAATTTGGCTTTTGAAAATTTAAATTCAAATAAATTATTTTAAGTTAATTGGATTTTACTTGGCTTTTATTTGCCTTTCTGGATTTTCTGGAATTTAAAAACTATTTTTAGAGCTTAAAAAGTAATTCAAAATATGAAAATTAAATATCAACAGTAGTTGGAAATAATTTTATTTAGTCCAAAATATGTCCAGGAGCTTCTGTGAATTTTTCTGGAATTTTTGGAGGTATTTTCATATTTTTTTGAGGCCTAAATAGTTTTCTAGCCTTTTCAAATTAGAAATCAAATTCGAAAAATAAAAACCTCCTTTTCCTCCGGCCGACGCGTGGACGGCCCGGGCGCCACGTCGCCGCCGGCCAATCCAGCCGCTCCTTCTCTCTCTCTCGCGCCTGCCAGCCAGGCCCGTCGGCGACCTCGCCTTCCTCCTCCTTGCTCGACGCGTGGGCGGCCGGATGAGCCGAGTCCCCGCGGACCATCCAGCCGCCCGCCCCACCTCCTCTCTCGCCTCGGCGACCCGCGGGCCCGCGCCGTCGGCCGCGCCGACGCCCCGCTCGCCGCCACCGGCCCCGCTGTCGGATCCGCTCCCGCTGAATCGCCCCCTTCCTTCTCTTTCCCCTCTTTCCTTTCGCCGGCCGACAAATCCAGCCGAGCCTTGCTTGTTTTCCTCAGCTCTCCGGTTTGGAAACCCAGGCCCGCCACAAGAATCCTCAAATCCCGCGCCTCCCTTCCGCCGCGCCCTCCTTCCTTTCCTCCCCGCGCCTTCCTTCTCGGCCACAAGAATGGCGCGAGCAATTGCCGCGCCCTACTCCTCCGCCCTATAAATACCCCCTCGACCTTCGCTTCTCCCGACCGCATCCCAGCAGACTCCACCGCAGCCTCCCGAGCCCTCTAGAGCCCGATCACCGTGCCACTCCTCCTCGAGCCCGCCCAACTCCGGCGAGCTTCCTCGCCATCTCGGTCATCCGGGGAGTCGCCGCCTCCCGAAGCTTCTCACGCCGGACGGTCCTCCCGACCCTCGGCGCCTCCCGTCACCGAGCGCCGCCGTCGACGGAGCTCCCGAGCCGCCGCCGCCTCCTCGCCGCCGCCACCTCCGTTCACCTCGAGCCTCGCCGACCCTCCAACCGGATCCCCTTCGCGCCGGGGTTGCATTTCACGCGCCGCCCGAACCTCTCGCCACTCCTCGCCGCCGCGCCGTCGCCCAAACCATCTTCCCGACCTCCTCCGCAGTACCTCAAAAGGTATGGTTGCCCTATATGGGTAGGCAAAGCCTCCCGCCCATCCGTTAGCGCGCTCTCTCTCAACTCCGGTGCGCGTTCGAGCCCTCGGCTCCATGTTTGGGTTGAGTTTTTCGTTTAATTTTCGCGGCCGACAAGCGGGCCCCACGTCGGCGCACGGCCGTGCTGCGCACGCCATCGCGCTGGGCCCCACCTGCGTCGACCTCGACAAGTGGGTCGGACCCGATGGGTCCCACTGTCGGTGACCAGCGGATAGGGTCACCGGCTGGAGGGTCCCATGTCGGCGATCGCCGAGGGTCTACTGCTCAGTGGGTCCCACCTGTCAATCTCTCAGATTAAAATAAAGATTTAAAAATTAAATATTCCAGTGGGCCCACCTGTCAGAAATTTTCGAATTTCTCGATTTATTCAAATCTGAGATTTTCAAATGATCATAACTTTCTCATTTTAACTCCAAATCCAGCCATTCAAATTTCTAAATTCATCTAAAATCAAGATCTACCCAATTATGGCCTCTGTTGAATTTTTGGATTTTATTTGAATTTTCTTTTGTATTTATTTGTTTTGTTGCTTCGTCTTTCCTCGCGTAGATTCCAACGTTGTCGACGATCCTCTTCACAGCAAAGAAGAAGACCCGGAAACCCTACAAGAAGGCAAGTCTCCTTTGATCATCTTGAGCCTATGCTTTGAAATGTTTTTAAAGTATTTTAAATGTTATGCATTGCTATTTACATAAAATGATAATTCAATCTTAAGGTAGTAGTTAATCCAACCTTGTTATGCCCGCCATTGGAATTGATTGTCATGTACCTTTGTCACCCTAGAATTTCCTTTGTCTCAATAATGAGATTATTATTATGACTTGTGAATAGTAGATGGTAGTTTAATGCTTAGTCATGCTATCTAATATCTTTGGAGAATCTTGAAAATGGGAAATTATGATTTATTATTGATCCTTGTGTGAAAGTGAAGTGGCAATTGGAGTTGTCACTGTGATTTTAAAATAAAATAAAAATGTGAAAGTTGGTTTAGATTAGGGTGGATGGCTGTTTGGGTTGGTGCGATAAGCACGAGAACTTGTTAAGTGTATGTTCCACCTAGTCAATTAGGACCGGCGCTTGTGTTTGTCCAAAGCGAGCATTAACCGTACAACCACAAGTCTATATGGGTACGACCTAGCTAACTAACCTATAAAGGTGTAGTTTAGATATCACCGATGGTGTATTGAGTGCCGAGCGTCTTGGTTACTCATAGTGAGGGCGAGTTCTGTACTCATATGGCGCAAGAGGGCTTCAGATTGGGGATTTAACCCTTACAAGGTGAAACCTCGGTGGGTGGTCTCTAGCTATCTTGGAGTAGGTGAAAGGCTTTGTGATATTTTATCCGGGTCTCATGCCAAAGGAAGCATGTTGACTATTAAGATAATTTATCTCTTGTGGGTAAAGTTGTACAACCTCTGCAGAGTGTAAAACTATTCGAATAGCCGTGCCCACGGTCAAGGCGAGCAAGGAATGCATTCACATGGTAGATTTCTGGTTTTGTTTTAAAATCAAAAGTTTTGTATTAGGGTGGAGGGAACTCTCGGAAGGAATCTGGCGGATGGAGCCGGAGAGGGTGGATGGAACCGAAGTTTAAAACTTGACCAATGGTAATTGGTTAGCTAGTGTTGGTAGTTGGAACCTTCACTAGAAAGTTAATTCTGTTAAAACATTTACTTCATTAAAGTGATGCCTTCAAAATAATTAGTAGTAATGGAGATTTTAAATATTGCTTTGTGCAAAAGAACCATATGGCCTTCCTTTGTTAAGCCTTGCATCTATGCATTTTTCCAAGACTTGCATGAGTACTTTATGTACTCACATGCTACATTTAAAATAAAATCTCGAGAGGAAGTTGAAGCTCAAGAAGGTGACTACGACTCATTGCTTCGCTTGTGGCGGTGATGGATTCTTCCCGAGGACTAGGTCGCGCTTCCCAGTCAATTGCCTCGTGGCGAATTGATGGGTCGCCCTCAGTTTTAATTGCTTCAGCTGTGTTTGATTGTGCGAGGTCTTAAACCTCCTTGTAATAATGAGACCGGTGGTCGATACTCTTATTTATTGTAATAAATCGTTGATGGTGATGTTTTCCATTCTGCTTGACTGTGTGCACTAGCTTTGATCGGGACTAGTCTTTGTAATACCTGAGGGTCGGGTTCGAAATCCGAGTCCCAGCAGAGATGGTATCGAGCCAATTTGGTAGAGGACGTGACCTAGATTAGGAATGGCAAACCATAAGGACTTATATTTATAAAAGAGTATATTAAAAATGTGTAAGCTTCTTTGCTTCTACTCTCTTCCTACTTAGAATCTCGTTCTTGTCTCCAACTCCATTTGTTAAAACTTTTACTAATCTTTTCTTTCACTCAACTTTGTAGTTGGTGGTTCATCCTCCGCTGCCCGTGGAATACTACTCACATGGAGAGGATGTGGAGCATTCGCTAGCCTTCTCCGGCGGTGATGCACGATGTCCGAGTACCGTCCACCGCCCATCTTGTGGTCTCAAGGCGGATCTGGATCGAGACTCTTGGGCGATGGAGGTATTCTGTATGCACGGAAGAGGAATTCAAGTCCCACACCTACCCCATCAAGCACCCTCGGTCCCATTTGTTTCGATCTTTGTCGGGGCGCAAAGACCTCGCCATTGACGAGTTGTGCCACACGCACAAAGATCTTGTACATCGATCCCCTTTTGCTTCTTCATCAACCTCGCCGGACAGAGGTATCAGATCCTTTGATATTCCGGTGCGATCTCGATTGTCACATCAGTGCAGCTCACCCGAGCGATGGCGATCACTTATGCTAGAGCTCGGGAGGAGATTGGACAACCGGATGCTTCTCACCTCCGGCTACCAAGATTCGGACACACCGCGCACAGCTTCTCGAGCGAGCGGCTAAGTTTGAGCTGGGCGTCTTAGGGCGCGACTAACTACACGCCGTCTTCACCGTAGTTGACTACACGCCGTCTTCTCGATACCGGCCGTCATCCCCAACAACCCGGCACCGGCTCGACTCGGGACTCCGCATCGGGATGACAAAGACGCAAGAAGGTGCGGCGCCCGATCCGCCCCTGTCATTACTCAAGAAGCGCAAGCCTTCTCCTTCCGTTCTCGGCCGATCGCCTCGATCGAATCGTGTCTCGGCCGAGTGTGACTATTCACGTCACCACGTGAGAGAGCGCCAGAAGACCCGAGGAGGATCGAAGAGGACCGGAAGAAGACCACGAGGAGCGCATCTTTGGAAGGATTAGTAGTCTTTTGAGTCCGTAGTACCCAAATAAAATGTCGCGTCCTTAGAACGCTTATTGTTATGTTTTGGTGTGCTAGATGGACTGTATGCAGCCTATGTGCACTTGTGGTACAGCCATCCTTGGAGTTATCTTGATTTTAAATAAAAGTTTTCCCTAAGTGGTTGCTAGTTCTTTCTTGTGTGTTGGCTTGGGATGTGGTTTAGTTCCCTAATCTCTTACCTTTGCTATTTCCCTCTTACCTTACGCTAACCTAAACCGCCGGATGGTGAACACGAGAGCAACCACTGCGTGCACTGTGGCGCCAACAACCAGTAGGAGGACAACATTCCACCACCTCCCGCTCAGGCCCCAACTTGGAGCAAATGATGGCTATGCAGCTGCGATTACTTCAAGCTCGCTGTGAGAACCAAGTGCGGCCGGCCAGCAGAGCACTCCAACTGTGCACCCAGTCTAGATTGGGGAATTCATGAGACAAGGCCTCCCACTTTGCTGGATCGGTGGATCCCTTGGAGGCGAGATGATTGGATCAAGGATGTGGAAAGAAAATTGGTCCTAGCTCGATTGCAACGATAATGAAAAGGTGTTGTACTGCGCTCATCACTCAAGGGAATTCTTTTGCTAACTGGTGGGAGAATTACGCGCCGCCCATCAAAATGCACAAGCCATCACTTGGGAGGAGTTTGTGAAGCTTTCCAGATGCCCATATCCCTACCGGGATAATGGAAATGAAGAAGAGAGAATTCTACCAAGCTGCAGCAGGAAACCTCGGTGTTTAAGTACTGAACAAGTTCACCCAGCTGTCGGTATGCATCTCAAGAGGTCACCTCGGAGGCGACCAAGATTTGGAGGTTCACGCAGGACTTGACCCCAACCTCAAGGTGCAGTGGTGTCCAATGACTTCCCAACCTTCCGGCACCTAGTGAACAAGGCCTTTGTCCAGAAGATGCTCGGCGCGGTGCATTTAAAATCGGAAGAGGAAGTTTCAAGCCCGGAAGGAGCAAGCAGCTCTCGATTCCGCCCAACGCACCTCACTATCACAAGCTCTCGAGTCAAGCGTGCCGAGGACTCCCTTTGAGGACCCGCCCAAATCCACAAACTCCCGGGCAAACAATGGTGGCCAACCCCGCAGAACAAGACTTCAGCAGCAGGAGTGCGGTGCTTTAGCGCAAGAACATGGGGCACTATGCCAAGAATCGTCCCGTAAACGCCCAGCAATGACTCGATTCGTTTCAACTGGGGACTACACCAGCAAGAGCTCCATTGCAGTCAAGGCCGTGGGGCACCACAAACCCCAAGGACTCCACAAGTGGTGAGCAGAGGGCATCTCAACCATGTGACATGAGCGCACCGGGATGCACCGGCGTAGTTACGGGTAAGTTTCTTGTCAACTCGTAATTGCATCAAGCATTATTTGATTACGAGCTTGCATTCTTTTGTGTCAAAAGATGTGGTTGAAAGGTATAATTGGGATGTGAGTAAACTACGAGAACCCCATGCTAGTCGGTCCCTGAAAGAAATGAGGACTAACACGGTTTGCCTTGACGCAATCGTGAATATAAATGGAGTTAAGTTCTTAGCAAATCTTATTATAATAGACTCCAAGGGTTTAGATGTAATACTTGGAATGGATTGGTTAACCAAGTATAAAGGGCGATAGATTGTCTTTGATCAGTATTACAATCACTAACTCGATGGGATTCAAGTAGGTATAAGTCAAACTCCCTACCCAGGCGGTGTAGTTTGAGCAGTGTAAAGGAGTGACTCGGAAAAAGTACCTATAGTGAGTGAGTACCTGCACGTATTCCACGAAGATCTGCCCGGAATGCCGCTTGGAGGAAGTAGAGTTTGTCATCAACCTAGTACCGAGCAGCTCCAATTTCAAGAGACCTTATCGGATGTCCGCAAATGATTTGGCGGAAGTTAAGAAGCAAATTGAAGAGCTGCGAGGATAAAGGATTTGTAAGGCCAAGCTCGTCACCTTGGGGAGCACCGATCTTGCTAGTAAAGAAGAAAGATGGTAGTCTTCGCATGTGTGTGGACTATCGATCATTGAATGATGTGACTATTAAGAACAAGTACCCTTTACCTGAATAGATGATCTGTTTGATCGGTTGAAAGGATCATGTGTATTCTCTAAGATTGACCTTCGATCGAGGATATCACCAATTGAAGTTAAGACCAGAGGACATACCCAAGACCGCATTTGCCACCGTTATGGATTGTATGAGTATACGGTGATGTCTTCGGTCTAACCAATGCCCAAACATACTTCATGAATCGATGAATAAGGTGTTCATGGAATATTTGGATAAGTTTGTGGTTGTATTCATCGATGATATTTTGATATATTCCAAGAATGAGGAAGAACATGCCGAACATTTGAGGATAGTTTTGGAAAAGCTCGAGAAAATCGGTTATGCGCCAAGTTCGAGTAAGTGTGAGTTTTGGTTGAAGAAAGTAGCTTTCTTGGGCCATGTGATTTCAGCGGGAGGAGTATCAGTAGACCGGAAAAAGTTAATGATGTGCTCAATTGGACACAACCAAAGTCGATTATCAGAGATCGGGAGTTTTCTTGGATTGGTGGATACTATCGTCGATTTATTGAAGGTTTCTCCAAGCTCGCAAGACCTCTCACCGATTCTTTGAAGAAGGAAAAGAAGTTTGAATGGAGTAAACCATGTGAGGATAGTTTCAAGAGTTGAAGAAAAGGTTAACTTCTGCACGGTGTTGGCGCTTAGGACATTAGGAAGGATTTGAAGTCTTCGTGATGCGTCAAGGCGAGGACTAGGTGTGTCTTGATGCAAGAAAGAAAGGTAGTAGCATATGCCTCAAAGGCGCATGCGACCCCATGAAGGAAATTACCCAACGCATGATTTAGAGCTCACGCCGTAGTGCATGCACGAAAATATGGAGGCATTACTTGATTGGTAACCGTTGTGAAATTTACACGGATCACAAGAGTTTGAAATATATATTCACTCAACCCGATCTCAACATGAGGCAAAGGAGATGGCTTGAGTTAATAAAGGATTATGATATTGGAATATATTATCATCAGGAAAGGCTAATGTGTAGCAGATGCCTTGAGCGAGAAAGAGTTATTGTGCTAAGTGTGGATTAGGGCGGTATGCCCGCCCTTCAAGAAGAGTTCCAACGGCTCAACCTAGAAGTAGTGGAGGAAGGATTTTTAGCCACTTTGGAAGTTCAACCAACCTTAGAAGATCAAATCAGAGCGGCTCAAAAGGAGGACAAGTATGTCCAGAGATCAGAGATAATATGAAGAAAGGAAAAGCTTGGGATTTTGGGAGGATGAAAAAGGTACCCTTTGGTTTGGGAAAAGAATTATTGTGCTCGAAAAGAAAGAGGTAAAGGAGCTAATATTGAAGGAAGCTCATGAATCTGGATATTCAATTCATCACAGGAGCACCAAGATGTACCAAGATCTCAAGGGAAGGTATTGGTGGTCAAGTATGAAACGAGAAATTGCAGAATCGAGCCTTGTGCGATGTATGCCAACGGATTAAAGCTGAACACGAGAGACTGCGGGACTTCGCATGCATTGCAGATCCACGAGTGGAAATGGGAAGAAATTGGTATGGATTTTATAAGCTGGATTACCAAGAACCAAAGCAGGCACGATTCAATTTGGGTTATAGTGGATCGTTTGACAAAAGTCGCCCATTTCATTCAAGAAAGACCACATACTCAGGGATAGACTTGCGAGTTGTACATGTCAAGAATTGTGTGCTTGCATGGGATCCCAAAGAAGATTGTGTCGGATCGAGGAACCCAGTTCACTTCGAGATTTTGGCAAAAACTACATGAACTTTTGGGCACCAACTTAAACTTGATCTGACTTATCATCCACAGACGGATGGTCAAGCAGAAAGAGTAAATCAAATCTGGAAGACATGTTGAGAGCTTGTGTCTTGGCAAACAAGAGTAATTGGGATCGAGTTTGCCCTATGCGAGTTCTCCTACAACAATAGTTATCAATCCGCTTTGCAAATGTCTCCCTACGAAGCCCTATACGGCAGAAAGTGTAGGACTCCATTGTATTGGAAGGAAGCAGGGAGAAGGACAAGTGTTTGGACCAGATGTGCTGAAGCAAGCGAGAAGAACAAGTTCGTCTAATCCAGACAGATTAAAACAAGATAAACCGCATGTAAAAGTTATGCGGATAATCGACGAGAAGCTTAGAATTCGCACTGGGATCATGTTTATTTGAAGGTGTCACCTCTCAAAGGAATGAGACGTTTTGGAGTCAGTGGAAAGCTAGCTCCCAGATTCATCGGACCTTTTCCTGTTGTGGCGAAACGAGGAGAAGTGGCTTACCAGTTGGAGCTTCCACCTCAGCTGTCAAAGGTGCATGACGTCTTCCATGTGTCTCAGCTAAGAAAGTGTCTCAGAGTTCCAGAAGAGCAGATGCCTCTAGATGAAATAAACGTGAAGGAAGACCTCACCTATCCAGAGTATCCAGTCAAGGTATTGGAGGAAGCAGAGCGCCGTACGCGCAGCAAGGTTATCAAGTTCTGTAAAGTGCAGTGGAGCAACCATTCAGAATCGGAAGCAACTTGGGAGCGTGAAGAGGATCTAAAAGAAGAGTTCCCGACCTTTTCCCAGTCCATCGAATCTCTGGGTGAGATTCTTTCTAAGGGGGTAGGTTTGTCACATCCCAAAATTTGGCTTTTTGAAAAATTTAAATTCAAATAAATTATTTTAAGTTAATTGGATTTTACTTGGCTTTTATTTGCCTTTCTGGATTTTCTGGAATTTTAAAAACTATTTTTAGAGCTTAAAAAGTAATTCAAAATATGAAAATTAAATATCAACAGTAGTTGGAAATAATTTTATTTAGTCCAAAATATGTCCAGAGCTTCGTGAATTTTTCTGGAATTTTTGGAGGTATTTTCATATTTTTAGAGGCCTAAATAATTTTCTAGCCTTTTCAAATTAGAAATCAAATTCTGAAAAATAAAACCTCCCTTTTCCTCCGGCCGGCGCGTGGACGGCCCAGGGCCGCCACGCCGCCGCTCGGCCAATCCAGCCGTTCCCTTCTCTCTCTCTCGCGCTAAGCGGGCGGGCCGTCGGCGACCCGCCTTCCCTCCTCCTTGCTTCGACGCGTGGGCGGCTCGGATGAGCCGAGTCCCGCGCGGACCATCCAGCCGCCCGCTCCCACCTCCTCTCGCCTCGCTGACCCGCGGGCCGCCGTCGGCGGCCGCACGCTCCGCTCTCGCTGCCACCGGCCCGCTGTCGGATCCGTCTCCCCGCGGAATCGCCCCTTCCTTCTCTTTTTCCCTCTTTCCTTTCGCCGGCCGACCAAATCCGAGCTGAGCCGCCTTGCCTTCCCGGCTCTCCCGGTTTGGAAACCCCGAGCCCGCCGCCGAATCCCCAAATCCCGCGCCTCCCTTCCTTCGCGCCCCCTCCTTCCTTTCCTCCCGCGCCCTTCCTTCTCCGGCCACGACAACGGCGAGCAATTGCCGCGCCCTACTCCCTCTCCGCCTATAAATACCCCTCGACCTTCGCCTTCTCCCGCACCGCATCCCAGCGACTCCACCGCAGCCTCCCGAGCCCTCTAGAGCCCGATCACCGTGCCACTCTCCCTCGAGCTCCGCCCAACTCCGGCGAGCTTTCCTCGCCGCCTCGGTCATCCCGAGCCCGTCGCCGCCTCCCGAGCTTCCTCACGCCGGACGGTCCTCCCGACCCCGGCGCGCCTCCCGTCACCGAGCGCCGTCGCGACGGAGCTCCCGAGCCGTCGTCGCGCCTCCTCGTCGCCGCCACCTCCGTTCACCCCGAGCCTCGCCGAGCCCCTCCAACCGGATCCCCTTCACGCGGTGGTTGCATTTCGCGCCGCCGAACCTCTCGCACTCTCCTGCGTCGCCGCGCCGCCGCCTCGACCATCTTCCCGACCTCCCCCGGCAGTACCTCAAAAGGTATGGTTGCCCTATATGGGTAGGCAAAGCCTCCCGCCCATCCGTTAGCCGCGCTCTCTCAACTCCCCTGCGGCGTTCGAGCCTCGGCTCCGTGCTGGGTTGAGTTTTCGTTTAATTTCGCGACCGACAAGCGGGCCCCCGTCGGCGGCCGCGGTCTGCACGCCCGCGCGCCTGGGCCCACCTGCGTCGACCTCGACAAGTGGGTCGGACGATGGGTCCCACCGCCGGTGACCAGCGGATAGGGTCACCGATGAGGGTCCCACATGTCGCCGACCGCCGAGGGTCTACTGTTCAGTGGGTCCCACCTGTCAATCTCTCGATTAAAATAAAGATTTAAAAATTAAATATTCCAGTGGGCCCCACTGTCAGAAATTTCGAATTTCTCGATTTATTCAAATCGAGATTTTCAAATGATCATAACTTTCTCATTTTAACTCCAAATCCAGCCATTCAAATTTCTAAATTCATCTAAAATCAAGATCTACCCAATTATGGCCTCTGTTGAATTTTTGGATTTTATTTGAATTTTCTTTTGTATTTATTTGTTTTGTTGCTTCGTCTTTCCTCGCGTAGATTCCAACGTTGTCGACGATCCCTCTTCACAGCAGCAAGAAGACCCAGAAACCCTACAAGAAGGCAAGTCTCCTTTGATCATCTTGAGCCTATGCTTTCGAAATGTTTTTAAAGTATTTTAAATGTTATGCATTGCTATTTACATAAAATGATAATTCAATCTTAAGGTAGTAGTTAATCCAACCTTGTTATGCCCGCCATTGGAATTGATTGTCATGTACCTTTGTCACCCTAGAATTTCCTTTGTCTCAATAATGAGATTATTATTATGACTTGTGAATAGTAGATGGGTAGTTTAATGCTTAGTCATGCTATCTAATATCTTTGGAGAATCTTGAAAATGGGAAATTATGATTTATTATTGATCCTTGTGTGCGAAAGTGAAGTGGCAATTGGAGTTGTCACTGTGATTTTAAAATAAAATAAAAATGTGAAAGTTGGTTTAGATTAGGGTGGATGGCTGTTTGGGTTGGTGCAGTAAGCACGAGAACTTGTTAAGTGTATGTTCCACCCTAGTCAATTAAGGACCGACGCTTGTGTTTGTCCAACCGAGCATTAACCGTACAACCACAAGTCTATATGGGTGCGACCTAGCTAACTAACCTATAAAGATGTAGTTTAGATATCACCGGTGGTGTATTGAGTGCCGTATGCGTCTTGGTTACTCATAGTGAGGGACAGTGGTTCTTTGCACTCATATGGCGCAAGAGGGGCTTGATTGGCGGATTTAACCCTTCTGCGGTGAAACCTCGTGGGTGGTCTCTAGCTATCTTGGAGTAGGTGAAAGGCTTTGTGATATTTTATCCGGGTCTCATGCCAAAGGAAGCATGTTGACTATTAAGATAATTTATCTCTTGTGGGTAAAGTTGTACAACCTCTGCAGAGTGTAAAACTATTCGAATAGCCGTGCTCACGGTCAAGGGCGGGCAAGGAATGCATTCACATGGTAGATTTCTGGTTTTGTTTTAAAATCAAAAGTTTTGTATTCCGAGGGTGGAGGGAACTCTCGGAAGGAATCTGGCGGATGGAGCAGAGAGGTGGATGGAACCGAAGTTTAAAACTTGACCAATGGTAATTGGTTAGCTAGTGTTGGTAGTTGGAACCTTCACTAGAAAGTTAATTCTGTTAAAACATTTACTTCATTAAAGTGATGCCTTGAAAATAATTAGTAGTAATGGAGATTTTAAATATTGCTTTGTGCAAAAGAACCATATGGCCTTCCTTTGTTAAGCCTTGCATCTATGCATTTTTCCCAAGACTTATGAGTACTTTATGTACTCACATGCTACATTTAAAAATAAAATCTCGAGGAAGTTGAAGCTCAAGAAGGTGACTACGACTCATCGCTTCGCTTGTGGCGGTGATGGATTCTTCCCGAGGACTAGGTCGCGCTTCCCGACCAATTGCCCGTGGCGAATTGATGGGTCGATCCTCGAGTTTTAATTGCTTCGCTGTGTTTGATTGTGCGAGGTCTTAAACCTCCCTTGTAATAATGAGACCCGTGGTCGATGACTTTATTTATTGTAATAAATCGTTGATGGTGATGTTTTCCATTCTGTTTGATCGTGTGCACTAGCTTTGATGCGGGACTAGTGTTGTAATACATGAGGGTCCGGTTCGAAATCCGGGTCCCGGCAGAGATGGTATCGAGCCAATTTGGTCGTAGGACGTGACCTAGATTAGGAATGGCAAACCATAAGGACTTATATTTATAAAAAGAGTATATTAAAAATGTGTAAGCTTCTTTGCTTCTACTCTCTTCCTACTTAGAATCTCGTTCTTGTCTCCAACTCCATTTGTTAAAACTTTTACTAATCTTTTCTTTCACTCAACTTTGTAGTTGGCTGGTTCATCCTCCGCTGCCCCGTGGGAATACTACTCACATGGAGAGGATGCTCGAGCATTCGCTAGCCTTCTCCGCGGTGATGCGATTGTGTCGGAGTACCGCCACCGCCCATCTTCGTGGGTCGGAAGACGCGGATCCTGGATCGAGACTCTTGGACGATGGAGGTATTCCTGTATGCACGGGAAGAGGAATTCAAGTCCCACACCTACCCCATCAAGCACCCTCGGTCCCCATTGCTTCGATGTCGTCAGACGCAGACGCCGCCATTGACGAGTTGTGCCACACGCACAAAGATGCTGTACATCATCCCCTTTTGCTTCTTCATCAACCTCGCCCAGACAGAGGTATCCAGATCCCTTTGATATTCCGGTGACGATCTCGATCGTCACATCAGTGCAGCTCACCCGAGCGATGGCGATCACTTATGCTAGAGCTCAGAGGAGATTGGACAACGGATGCTTCTCACCTCCGGCTACCAAAGATTCGGACACACCGCGCACAGCTTCTCCGAGCGAGCGGCTAAGTTTGAGCTGGGACGCCTTAGGCCGCAGCTAACTACACGCCGTCTTCACCCGTAGTTGACTACACGCCGTCTTCTCGGTACCGGCCGTCATCCCCAACAACCCGGCACCGGCTCGACTCGGGACTCCGCATCGGGATGACAAAGACGCAAGAAGGTGCGGACGCCCGATCCGCCCTGTCATTACTCTCAAGAAGCGCAAGCCTTCTCCTTCCGTTCTCGGCCGATCGCCTCGATCGTAATCGTGTCTCGGCCGAGTGTGACTGCTCACGCGTCACCACGTGAGAGCGCCAGAAGACCGGAGGAGGATCGAAGAGGACCGGAAGAAGACCCCGAGAGCGCATCTTTGGAGGATTAGTAGTCTTTTGAGTCCGTAGTACCCAAATAAAATGTCCGCGTCCTTAGAACGCTTATTGTTATGTTTTGGTGTGCTAGATGGACTGTACCAGGCCTATGTGCACTTGTGGTACAGCCATCCTTGGAGTTATCTTGATTTTAAATAAAAGTTTTTCCCTAAGTGGTTGCTAGTTCTTTCTTGTGTGTTGGCTTGGGATGTGGTTTAGTTCCCCTAATCTCTTACCTTTGCTATTTCCCTCTTACCTTCGCTAACCTAAACCGCTCGGATGGTGAACACGAGGAGCAACCACGCAAAGACTCGTGGACGCCAACAACCAGCCGGAGGACAACATTCCACCACCTCCGCCAGCCCCCAACTTGGAGCAAATGATGGCTATGCAGCTGCAGTTACTTCAAGCTCTCGCCGAGAACCAAGTGCGGCCCAAATTTAAACAGCACCCAACCAGCACCCCGATCTAGATTGGGGAATTCATGAGGACAAGGCCTCCACTTTTCTTTGGATCAATGGATCCCTTGGAGGCGATGATTGGATCAAGGATGTGGAAAGAAAATTGGTCCTAGCTCGATTGCAACGATAATGAAAAGGTGTTGTACGCTGCTCATCACTCAAGGGAATTGCTGCTAATTGGTGGGAGAATTACCGCCGCCCATCAAAATGCACAAGCCATCACTTGGGAGGAGTTTGTGAAGCTTTCAAGATCGCCCATATCCCTCTTTGGGATAATGGAAATGAAGAAGAGAGAATTCTACCAGCTGCAGCAGGAAACCTCGGTGTTTAAGTACTGAACAAGTTCACCCAACTGTCGGTATGCATCAAGAGGTCACCTCGGAGGCGACCAAGATTTGGAGGTTCACGCAGGACTTGACCCCAACCTCAAGGTGCAGCTGGTGTCCAATGACTTCCCAACCTTCCGGCACCTAGTGAACAAGGCCTTTGTCCAAGAAGATGCTCAGCCACGGCATTTAAAATCTAAGAGGAAGTTTCAAGCCCGGCAAGGAGCAAGCAGCTCGATTCCGCCCCAACGCACCTCACTATCACAAGCTCTCGAGTCAAGCGTGCGAGGACTCCTTTTCAGGACCCGCCCAAATCCACAAACTCCCGGGCAAACAATGGTGGCCAACCCCGCAGAACAAGACTTCAGCAGCAGGAGTGCGGTGCTTTAACCGCAAGAACATGGGGCACTATGCACAAGAATCGTCCCGTAAACGCCCAAAGAATGACTCCAGCTCGTTTCAACTGGGACTACACCGGCAAGAGCTCCGATGCGCAGTCAAGGCCGTGGGCACCACAAACCCAAGGACTCCACAAGTGGTGAGCAGAGGGCATCTCAACCATGTGGCCATGGGCGGCCGGGATGCACCGACGAGTTCAGGTAAGTTTCTTGTCAACTCAGTAATTGCATCAGCATTATTTGATTCTCGAGCTTGCATTCTTTTGTGTCAAAAGATGTGGTTGAAAGGTATAATTGGGATGTGAGTAAACTACGTAACCCCATGCTAGTCCAGTCCCGAAAGGAAATGAGGACTAACACGGTTTGCCTTGACGCAAGCTTGTGAATATAAATGGAGTTAAGTTCTTAGCAAATCTTATTATAATAGACTCCAAGGGTTTAGATGTAATACTTGGAATGGATTGGTTAACCAAGTATAAAGGGCAGATAGATTGTGCTGATCGAGCTGTTACAATCACTAACTCTGATGGGATTCAAGTAAGGTATAAGTCAAACTCCCCTACCCAGAGCAGGTGTAGTTTGAACAGTGTAAAGGGAGTGACTCTGGAAAAAGTACCTATAGTGAGTGAGTACCCAGACGTATTCCTCAAGATCCGCCGGAATGCCGCTGCAGGAAGTAGAGTTTGTCATCAACCTAGTACTGAAGCAGCTCCAATTTCCAAGAGACCTTATCGGATGTCTGCAAATGATTTGGCGGAAGTTAAGAAGCAAATTGAAGAGCTGCAGGATAAAGGATTTGTAAGGCCAAGCTCGTCACCTTGGGGAGCACCAGTACTGCTAGTAAAGAAGAAAGATGGTAGTCTTCGCATGTGTGTGGACTATCGATCATTGAATGATGTGACTATTAAGAACAAGTACCCTTTACCCGAATAGATGATCTGCTTGATCGGTTGAAAGGATCATGTGTATTCTCTAAGATTGACCTTGATCGGGATATCACCAATTGAAGTTAAGACCAGAGGACATACCCAAGACCGCATTTGCCACCGTTATGGATTGTATGAGTATACAGTGATGTCTTTCGGTCTAACCAATGCCCCAAAGATACTTCATGAATCGATGAATAAGGTGTTCATGGAATATTTGGATAAGTTTGTGGTTGTATTCATCGATGATATTTTGATATATTCCAAGAATGAGGAAGAACATGCAGAACATTTAAGGATAGTTTTGGAAAAGCTCAGAAAATCGCTTGTACGCCAAGTTCGATAAGTGTGAGTTTTGGTTGAAGAAAGTAGCTTTCTTGGGCCATGTGATTTCAAGGGAGGAGTATCCGTAGACAGGAAAAAGTTAATGATGTGCTCAATTGGACACAACCAAAGTCGATGATCCGAGATCGGGAGTTTTCTTGGATTGGTGGATACTATCGTCGATTTATTGAAGGTTTCTCCAAGCTCGCAAGACCTCTCACCGATTCTTTGAAGAAGGAAAAGAAGTTTGAATGGAGTAAACCATGTGAGGATAGTTTCCAAGAGTTGAAGAAAAGGTTAACTGCACGGTGTTGACGCTTAGGACATTAGGAAGGATTTCAAGTCTTCGTGATGCGTCAAGGCGGGGACTAGGCTGTAATCGATGCAAGAAAGAAAGGTAGTAGCATATGCCTCAAGGCATTGCGACCCCATGAAGGAAATTACCCAACGCATGATTTAGAGCTCATTTGCCGTAGTGCATGCAACCGAAAATATGGAGGCATTACTTGATTGGCAACCGTTGTAGAAATTTACGGATCACAAGAGTTTGAAATATATATTCACTCAACCCGATCTCAACATGAGGCAAAGGAGATGGCTTGAGTTAATAAAGGATTATGATATTGGAATATATTATCATCCGGGAAAGGCTAATGTGGTAGCAGATGCCTTGAGCAGAAAGAGTTATTGTGCCAAGCTGTGGATTAAGGACAGTATGCCTGCCCTTCAAGAAGAGTTCCAACGGCTCAACCTAGAAGTAGTGGAGGAAGGATTTTTAGCCACTTTGGAAGTTCAACCAACCTTAGAAGATCAAATCAGAGCAGCTCAAAAGGAGGACAAGTATGTCCAGAGATCAGAGATAATATGAAGAAAGGAAAAGCTCGGGATTTTCAGAGGATGAAAAAGGTACCTTTGGTTTGGGAAAAGAATTATTGTGCCTGAAAAGAAAGAGGTAAAGGAGCTAATATTGAAGGAAGCTCATGAATCTGGATATTCAATTCATCCTAGGAGCACCAAGATGTACCAAGATCTCAAGGGAAGGTATTGGTGGTCAAGTATGAAACGAAATTGCGAATACGTAGCCTTGTGCGATGTATGCCAACGGATTAAAGCTGAACACTGAGACTGCGGGACTTCTGCGAGCCATTGCAGATCCACGAGTGGAAATGGGAAGAAATTGGTATGGATTTTATAACTGGATTACCAAGAACCAAAACAGGCACGATTCAATTTGGGTTATAGTGGATCGTTTGACAAAAGTCGCCCATTTCATTCCAAGAAAGACCACATACTCCGGGATAGACTTGCAGAGTTGTACATGTCAAGAATTGTGTGCTTGCATGGGATCCCAAAGAAGATTGTGTCGATCGAGGAACCCAGTTCACTTGAGATTTTGGCAAAACTACATGAACTTTTGGGCACCAACTTAAACTTCAAGACAGCTTATCATCCACAGCATGATGGTCAAACAGAAAGAGTAAATCAAATCTGGAAGACATGTTGAGAGCTTGTGTCTTGGCAAACAAGAGTAATTGGGATCGAGTTTGCCCTATGCGAGTTCTCCTACAACAATAGTTATCAATCCAGCTTGCAAATGTCTCCTACGAAGCCCTATACGGCAGAAAGTGTAGGACTCCATTGTATTGAAGGAAACAGGAGAAGGACAAGTGTTTGGACCAGATGTTTGAAGCAAGCGTAAGAACAAGTTCGTCTAATCCAGATGATTAAAAGCAGCATAAACCGATGAGAAAAGTTATGCATAATCGACGTAGAAGCTTAGAATTGCACTGGGATCATGTTTATTTGAAGGTGTCACCTCTCAAAGGAATGAGACGTTTTGGAGTCGATGGAAAGCTAGCTCTCGATTCATCGGACCTTTTCTGTTGTGGCGAAGCGAGGAGAAGTGGCTTACCGCTTGGAGCTTCCACCTCACCATCAAAGGTGCATGACGTCTTCCATGTGTCTCAGCTAAGAAAGTGTCTCGAGTTCCGTAAGAGCGAGATGCCTCTAGATGAAATAAACGTGAAGGAAGACCTCACCTATCCGAGTATCCAAATCAAGGTATTGAGGAAGCAGAGCGCGCGACGCAGCACAAGGTTATCAAGTTCTGTAAAGTGCAGTGGAGCAACCATTCAGAATCGGAAGCAACTTGGGAGCGCGAAGAGGATCTAAAAGAAGAGTTCCCCGACCTTTTCCCAGTCCATCCGAATCTCGGGGTCGAGATTCTTTCTAAGGGGGGTAGGTTTGTCACATCCCAAAAATTTGGCTTTTGAAAATTTAAATTCAAATAAATTATTTTAAGTTAATTGGATTTTACTTGGCTTTTATTTGCCTTTCTGGATTTTCTGGAATTTAAAAACTATTTTTAGAGCTTAAAAAGTAATTCAAAATATGAAAATTAAATATCAACAGTAGTTGGAAATAATTTTATTTAGTCCAAAATATGTCCAGGAGCTTCTGTGAATTTTTCTGGAATTTTTGGAGGTATTTTCATATTTTTCTGAGGCCTAAATAATTTTCTAGCCTTTTCTGAAATTAGAAATCAAATTCTGAAAAATAAAACCTCCTTTTCCTCCGGCCGACGCGTGGGCGGCCCGGGGCCGCCACGCCACCGCCGCCAATCCAGCCGTTCTTCTTCTCTCTCTCGCCGCCAAGCGGGCCAGGCCCGTCAGCGACCCCCGCCTTCCCCTCCTCCTTGCCCGACGCGTGGACGGCTCAGATGAGCCGAGTCCCCGCGCGGACCATCCAGCCGCCCGCTCCCACCTCCTCTCTCGCCTCGCTGACCCGCGGGCCCGCCGTCGGCGCGACGCCCCCGCTCGCTGCCACCCGGCCCGCCTTGTCGGATCCGTCTCCCGCTGAATCGCCTCTTCCTTTCTCTTCCCCTCTTTCCTTTCTCGGCCGACCAAATCCGAGCCGGAGCCGGCCTTGCCTTCCCTGGCTCTCCCCGGTTTTGGAAACCCCGAGCCCCGCCGCGACCGAATCCCCAAATCCCCGCGCCTCCCTTCCTTCCGCGCCCCCTCCTTCCTTTCCTCCCCGCGCCCTTCCTTCTCCGGCCCCCCGCAACGGCGCGCAAGTGCCGCGCCCTACTCCCCTCCGCCTATAAATACCCCCTCGACCTTCGCCTTCTCCCGCGCGCATCCCGGCAGACTCCACCGCAGCTCGCGAGCCCTCTAGAGCCCGATCACCGTGCCACTCCTCCCCTCGAGCTCCGCCCAACTCCGGCGAGCTTTCCTCGCCGCCTCGGTCATCCCCGGAGCCCGTCGTCGCCTCCCCGAGCTTCCTCACGCCCGGACGGTCCTCCCCGACCCCTCGGCCGCCCCTCCCCGTCACCGGAGCGCCGTCGCATCGGAGCTCCCGAGCCGTCGTCGCTGCCTCCTCGTCGCCGGCCACCTCCGTTCACCCCCGAGCCTCGCCGACCCCTCCAACCGGATCCCCTTCACGCCAGGGTTGCATTTCACGCGCCGCCGAACCTCTCCGCCACTCCTCGCCGCCGCGCCGCCGCCTCGACCATCTTCCCGACCTCCCCTCCGCAGTACCTCAAAAGGTATGGTTGCCCTATATGGGTAGGCAAAGCCTCCCCGCCCATCCGTTAGCCGCGCTCTCTCAACTCCGGTGCGCGTTCGAGCCTCGGCTCGCGCTACTGGGTTGAGTTTTTCGTTTAATTTCGCGACCGACAGCGGGCCCCACCCGTCGGCGGCCGCCGGTCTGCGCTGCCATCTGCCGCTGGCCCCACCCGTCTGCGTCGACCTCGACAAGTGGGTCTGCACTGGGTCCCACTGCCGCTGACCAGCGGATAGGGTCACCGGCAGAGGGTCCCACATGTCGGCGACCGCGAGGGTCTCACTGTTCAGTGGGTCCCACCTGTCAATCTCTCGATTAAAATAAAGATTTAAAAATTAAATATTCCAGTGGGCCCCACCTGTCAGAAATTTCCGAATTTCTCGATTTATTCAAATCTGAGATTTTCAAATGATCATAACTTTCTCATTTTAACTCCAAATCCAGCCATTCAAATTTCTAAATTCATCTAAAATCAAGATCTACCCAATTATGGCCTCTGTTGAATTTTTGGATTTTATTTGAATTTTCTTTTGTATTTATTTGTTTTGTTGCTTCGTCTTTCCTCGCGTAGATTCCAACGTTGTCGACGATCCCTCTTCACAGCAGCAAGAAGACCAGAAACCCTACAAGAAGGCAAGTCTCCTTTGATCATCTTGAGCCTATGCTTTGAAATGTTTTAAAGTATTTTAAATGTTATGCATTGCTATTTACATAAAATGATAATTCAATCTTAAGGTAGTAGTTAATCCAACCTTGTTATGCCCGCCATTGGAATTGATTGTCATGTACCTTTGTCACCCTAGAATTTCCTTTGTCTCAATAATGAGATTATTATTATGACTTGTGAATAGTAGATGGGTAGTTTAATGCTTAGTCATGCTATCTAATATCTTTGGAGAATCTTGAAAATGGGAAATTATGATTTATTATTGATCCTTGTGTGCGAAAGTGAAGTGGCAATTGGAGTTGTCACTGTGATTTTAAAATAAAATAAAAATGTGAAAGTTGGTTTAGATTAGGGTGGATGGCTGTTTGGGTTGGTGCAGTAAGCACGAGAACTTGTTAAGTGTATGTTCCACCCTAGTCAATTAAGGACCGACGCTTGTGTTTGTCCAAACTGAGCATTAACCGTACAACCACAAGTCTATATGGGTACGACCTAGCTAACTAACCTATAAAGGTGTAGTTTAGATATCACCAGTGGTGTATTGAGTGCCAGTATGCATGGTTACTCATAGTGAGGGACAGGTTCTTGTACTCATATGGCGCAAGATGGGGCTTGATTGGGCGATTTAACCCTTCTGCAGTGAAACCTCGCGGGTGGTCTCTAGCTATACCGAGTAGGTGAAAGGCTTTGTGATATTTTATCCGGGTCTCATGCCAAAGGAAGCATGTTGACTATTAAGATAATTTATCTCTTGTGGGTAAAGTTGTACAACCTCTCGCAGAGTGTAAAACTATTCGAATAGCCGTGCCCACGGTCAAGGGCGGGCAAGGAATGCATTCACATGGTAGATTTCTGGTTTTGTTTTAAAATCAAAAGTTTTGTATTCCGAGGGTGGAGGGAACTCTCGGAAGGGAATCCTGGCGGATGGAGCCAGAGGGTGGATGGAACCGAGAAGTTTAAAACTTGACCAATGGTAATTGGTTAGCTAGTGTTGGTAGTTGGAACCTTCACTAGAAAGTTAATTCTGTTAAAACATTTACTTCATTAAAGTGATGCCTTCGAAAATAATTAGTAGTAATGGAGATTTTAAATATTGCTTTGTGCAAAAGAACCATATGGCCTTCCTTTGTTAAGCCTTGCATCTATGCATTTTTCCCAAGACTTGCGGAGTACTTTATGTACTCACATGCTACATTTAAAAATAAAATCTCAGAGGAAGTTGAAGCTCAAGAAGGTGACTACGACTACTGCTTCGCTTGTGGCGGTGATGGATTCTTCCCGAGGACTAGGTCGCGCTTCCCGACCAATTGCTGTGGCGAATTGATGGGTCGATCCTCGAGTTTTAATTGCTTCCATTTGTGTTTGATTGTGCGAGGTCTTAAACCTCCTTGTAATAATGAGACCGGTGGTCAAGACTCTTATTTATTGTAATAAATCGTTGATGGTGATGTTTTCCATTCTGCTTGTGTGTACTAGCTTTGATGGGACTAGTGCTGTAATACACGAGGGTCCGGGTTCGAAACTGGGTCCCGACGCCGCCTCGATCGGCGCGAGGAGAGCGAGGACCGCAGTGGCTGCTGGCCGCGCGACGAAGCGTCTTCTTGGGACGAGGCTGAGGAATTGGCGCCAGTGGGGGACGAGCGCCGGGCCACATGTGGATGGTGCCCGTCCACGGGTTGTAGACGGATGGCGAGGCGTCGGTGGCGCCGCAGCCTTGGCGCTGATCTGCTGCGGCGGGCGCGCCGGCTTTTCTTCTGCTTGCGCCCGTCGGTGGCGCTGGCCGTTAGGTGGCTCCTCGCCGCGCCCGCGCTTGCTGCGGCGGCGTTGTTCTGTAGCCGTTCCGTGGCCGCCCCGAGTTGGAGCCGGACTGCTGTGGGGACGGCTGTGAAGACTTGGTGGTGGCTGCGAGGGCAGCAGCCGGGGAAGACTGCCGATTCTCCAGGGTGAGCTCCTCCAGAGTGAGGTCGTCGCGCGCGTCGAGGAAGGAGGGGAAGGGCCGGGCGCGACGAGCAGGGCGCCGACGTGGGTGAAGCGCTCGTTGAGGCCTCGGACACGTTGAGGACGAGGTGCGGTCGGTGACGACTTCCCGAGGGCGATGAGATCGCCGCCATCTTCTTGGAGGCGGCGAGCATTTCGGCGACGAGAGGTCGCTCGACGGTTGCGGAACCGCGTCTCGAGCTGGATGGCGCGTATCTCCCGGTTGCCGAGGAACTGAGACTCAACGGCGAGCCAAGCGTCCCTGGCGGTGGAGCCCTGGGAGGAGATGGTCTCGGTGAGATCGTCGGAGAGGGTGCCGAGGATCCAGGATTGGACCACGCAGTCCATCCGCTCCCAGTCCGGCGAGGGGACCGGGTTGTCGAGGCGTACGTGATCCTGGAGGGAGAACTTGCCGAGAGTCAGCAGGAATTGGTCACGCCAGCGATTGAAGTTACCCGAGTCGACGTCGAGAACGATGGAGATGAGGCTGCGGATGTTGGAGACGGCGACCGCCTGAGCGTGAAGGTGCAGGAGGGCCGCGGCCTCCTGGAGGAGCATCGCGGTGTGCAGATCGACCGGCGCCGCTGCGGGTGCAGCCGCCGGCCGGGAAGGCTGAGAGGCGGCGATGGCGGCGCGGCGCCTGGCGCTCCTTGGCCGCGTTCTGGGCGGCGTTGAAGCGGGCGATGGCGACGTCGCGGGCTGCAGCAGCAGCCGTCGCTTCCTCGTCGGCCTCTTTCGCACGGGCAAGGGCCGAATCGTGCATCTCCTGGTGCTGCGTGGCGAGGGCGTTGGCCTTTTCTAGGGCTGCACGCCTGATGAGGACACGACCCCTATGGATACAACCATATTTGCTATGCTTGTTGTTCCAATTACAAGAGCTCCTACGCATCACTTAAATTATAAGGTGGGCTCGTTTCAAAAAGGTTTTACTTTGCGTGATAAAGAACGTATGATATTACATAATGAGAGTTTGTTGCGTTTGTTATTATGTACCGAGATTTATGATGAAGATCATGCAATACGTGAGGCTACACATATGCTAAAACCGAGGACGGTTTTCTATCAAGAAGGGAGGATGATGTGACCACGCCACAAACACATACGACAATCGCGCCAATATCAAGATTGAACTAAAGGTGAATTCGTTTCTTCAGCTTCATATGTTACGAGAATAGACCGCTACCTAATGCAAGTGATTTAATTGTGCTTAGGAATTTGGGAAAGGATGAAGGAAAGGGACATGGAGTCCTGGACATGCATGGAAGGAATAATGGAGGTCATCACGTCACTTTGGGACCAAGTCAAGCACGAATTCGAGTTGGACACGTTTTGGAATCAGACTCGGACTGCTGCAATGGTGCAAGTTTAAACGGACGTAACTTTCTCATACGGACTCCGTTTGGGACGTTCTTGGACTTGATGGAAAGCTTATCAAGTCTACTTTCTAAAGGATTCAACCCCATTTTTAAATTCTTTCCGAGACAGCCGCAATCATCAAAAGAGTCCGTGTTGGTCACGTACTGGAATCAGATTCGGACTGCTGCAATGGTGCAAGTTGAAACGAACGTAACTTTCTCATACGGACTCCGTTTGGGACGTTCTTGTACTTCATGGAAATCTTATGAAGTCTACTTTCCAACGGATCCAACCTCATCTTCAAATTCCATCCGAGCCGGCTGCAATCATAAAAACAATCCATGTTGGTTTTTGAGTCCGAGTCGCGCGGTGCTGCGCCACCACCAATTGGGCCCATGGGCCTTGTAACCTAGAGCATGCACTTTGGACGCCCTCCTGGTTGTTCTCCTATAAAGGAGCCGCCTCCCATGTTAGGACTTGGATTTTGTTGAGTTTAGGTTTAGCTATTATGCAAACTGCTCTTCAGCTTGTGTCGGACGACCACTGTCAAGACAGCCTTCGAATCCCACCTTTTGATCTTCATATCAATATTTGCAATTTCAGATTGCTTGTTATCTTGTTCTTGCGTGTTCTTCGGTTGCATGCAGAATAGACCTTCGTGGTCAGTCAACCGCGTTCTTGGCACGGTTGATAACAACTTGGAGTGTGGTTTCGATTGCTAAGGCGCAAGCGACGCTCGCTCGGTTGTAGTCGGATCGCAAGGGTCGCCTCCGCCAAAATCGATAGTTATCATCCTATCGGAAGATCGGGACCCCATCGCCTCATCAACGCCGGGCAAGCTCGCCCCGCTGGGACGGGAGAGGCGAGGGGCGACGGATCGGTGAGAGCGCCGTCGCCGTTCTTCGAGGTCACCCTCCTTGGCGACTCGAGGCATGTCGCTGGGGAGGAGGCGCCGCCGGCAGTGAAGCCGGCGCAGGCGCTGCACGCGAGCGGGCCGCGCTAGGTGAGCGAAGCGAGGAAACCGAGGAGAATCCGGACCGATACCATGAGAGACAATGGTTTTGGGAAATTGTGAATGAGTTAATGGGAGCAAAGGCTCGAGTACATATA
The DNA here is from genome assembly GCA_036346575.1 of Dendrocalamus sinicus. Classification (NCBI taxonomy): domain Eukaryota; kingdom Viridiplantae; phylum Streptophyta; class Magnoliopsida; order Poales; family Poaceae; genus Dendrocalamus; species Dendrocalamus sinicus. The sequence continues at coordinate 64,353 of JAYEVI010000281.1, forward strand.
GGCAGGGATGTTCATGGGAATAGGAAAATAATCCTATCTGAGAAGATCCTTGCCTATTATAACCAACTAACCAAACCAGGGGGAGGCGCACAAGGCAATATGCCTGTGCTGCCGCACCACCCTAAACCCAAGGGTCCTGCCTAACATAGCAAGGGCCCTGCCTAATATAGCACACGCTAACAGTTAGCATATTATTTCATCTTCTCTTCGCCTTCTTCAGATTATCCTTGATAACTTCATAAGCTAATTGCCTTCTCTGCAGCATACCTTGTACTTCCTCATTTGGTGAGTCTGGTAAAACCACTTTAGCTACATGTGAAGGAGGGAAACTATACAAAGCTTGACAAGGGGTTATCTTCAGAGATGTGTGAAAGCTAGTGTTATACCATCATTCAGCTGTTGACAACCAACTATGCCACTTCTTAGGGATTGCAAATGTCATACATCTTAGATACCCTTCCAAACACTGATTTACCCTTTCAATTTGCCATCCCGTCTTTGGATGATAAATAGTTCTTAGACTTAATTTGACCCCAAGGTTTTGAACAATTCCTACCATAATTGATCGTAAAGATTCTATCTCTATCGGTGATGATCACAATGTATTCCATGCAATTTGAATACATGATCAATAAACTTCTTAACCACATCTTAGAGTGAGAAGGGATGACTTATAGAAATGAAATGAGAATATTTGCTAATCTATCTACCACCAAGAAGATAATGTCTTTACCTTTTGATTTTGGAAGTCCTTCAATAAAATCCATAGAGATATGGATCCATGCCATGTTAGGAACAGGATTGGTGCAAAAGTCCCTGGGTAAGGTACATGTTCGATTTGTTAATTTGACACACAACACATCTCTTAATAAATGAAACAACCTCCTATTTTAGTATAGGCCAATAGAAGAGTAGTTTAATCCTTTGATAGGTAGCTCTTTCACCCCGAATATCCCCTTAAAGCCGAATTGTGCATAGAAATCATAGTGTTTCGTCAGTTGATGGCTAGAACCCACATACTGACTGCTTTTGTACCTCAGACACCATTCTTTAGGGTAAATTGTTCTCTTGCCCTGTGGTAAATGGTTAATCGCTTAATCAATTCCTTGCATTTTGCATCATGCTCATAACTATTTACCACTTCGCTTATCCACACGTAAACAATGTTCTAAATAGCGGGATTTAGCGGCAGCTTTAGCGGGCTATAGCGTTTGGGGAGGTCAGACGCTAAGCTATGCCATATTTGGCGCTACAGAAATTTTTCCGCTATTAGCGGCTAATAGCGCGCTATTGCCGCTAAATAGAGGTTCATTTAGCGCCGCTATCGGGCAAGTTTCTGCGTGGGCTTTCATTTTCCTCGGCCCAAATCACGCGCAGGCCCAAATCATCGTGATACCCACCGATTAGCCCGTTATAGCCTTTCTTAGCCTTTGGGAGAGGCAGCCGCTAAGGGGCTTAGCCCGCTATTTAGAACATTGCACAGAAATGACAACTATAATAGCTAAGTTCGCTCTAATTGAGGAGCTCTTGCCAAAGCATCCGCCACCTGTTCTCTCTCCCTTTATTATACTCTACCTTGTAATCATAGCCTGGAGTTTCACCAACAATTTGTGTTGAATGCCTTCATTAGTTTTTGCTCATGGATGTACCTTAAACTCTCTTGATCAGTTCTAATTATCATTGTGGAACCCACAAAGTAATGTTTCCATTTCTTCAAAGCTTCCAATATAGCTAGAGCCTCTTTGTCATATGTTGAAAATCCAAAGACCTTAGGGCCAACAACCTTACTGTTACTCATAAAAGATAAAGGTCTTCCTCCTTGCATTAGGATTGCCCCAATACCATGGCCACTTGCATCAGTCTCTAATATAAATGGCTTGGAATTATCGGGTAATGCTAAGCTGAGTGCAGATGTCATTATACTTTGATCTTCTCAAAGGCCTTCTTTGCTGTCACCCCACTAAAAGGAATTCTTTCTCAAAGCTTTGAATAAGGGTATGCAAATAATCCCATAACCTTGGATGAACCTTCTGTAATAGCCTATCACCCTAAAAGCTTCTTAGGCAAGCATGACCTCAAGTCTAGGCCAATCTTCTATGGCTTTATTTTTAGAGGATCGGTGGATACTCCTTCACCACTAATAATATGCCCTAAGTATTCTACTTGCTGCTGCCCAAAAATACACTTCTCTTAGCAAACAATTTGTTAGCCTCAATACTTGGAGTACTTGTTGTAAATGTGTTAGATGCTCCTCCATAGACTTGCTGAACACCAATATATCATCAAAGAACACTAACACAAATTGCCTCAGGAATTTGGATAAGATTTCATTCATAAGTGCTTGAAAAGTTACTTGCGTATTAGTTAATCCAAATGGCATCATAATAAACTCATAATGTCCCATGTGGGTACTAGAAACTGTCTTCTCAATGTCAGACAATTTCATTCTAATTTGATGATATCCAAACCTGAGGTCAATTTTTGAAAAGACTTTTGCTCCATGACGTTCATCAAGTAAATCCTTAATCACTAGAATAGGGTATTTATTCTTCAATGTATTTGCATTTAGTTGCCTATAGTCAATGCACAATCTCCAAGAACCATCTTACTTCTTAACAAGGATTGCAGGACAGGAATATGGGCTTATACTGTTTCTAATTACCTCAGATTTCAGTAGTTGTGATATTTGTTCCTCTATGGCCATCTTTTGATAATGTGGCAACCTATAGGGTATTTGGTTCATTGGCTTAGTACCAGGAATAATAGGTATGGTATGGTCACATTTTCCTTGGAGGTGATAGCTCATTAGGCCCCTTGAAGATATCTTGATACTTGGACAGCAGGCTTTTTAGCTTTTCAGGAATCTCCTCTTGCTCACCTATCTGGACATTGACTCTGTGGGCATATATCATAGCTGCTATCACTTCTTTTTCTAATAGTTTGTGTAATTGGTGAGCGTCAATCATGCAATTGGTAGTGGGTTGAGTCTTGTCGATGAAAGTAACCAACTGCTGGCCATACTTGTTAATTGTGAATTCCCAGGTCCTCAGATCAAGGCTAACAGGGCTATGCACAAATATCCAATCTGCTTCCAAAATAATGTCATTTCCCTTCAATGGTAACACCCTCATATCAGACACAAACCTTTCTCCTTGCACTTCATAATTACACCCCTAACAAACAGTGTTGCTTATTAGCTCTCCTCTTCATCTTGCTCACCATGAGTTACAGTGAATAGTTGCTTTTCGTCAAGCTTGCATTTGTGTCTAGGAAACCACGATTCAGGGCACTTCCTGCATTTTCCATAGTCCTTACTTGCCCTTGGTTATACTACTTGTTCTGGGCTTCCCATCTTGGTCTGGCTTTTGAAACTTGAAGTTTTGATTAGTCCTGGTATTCCCTTTATCCCTATAGCTAGTGTATTCGGTCATGGATGGGTGTGTATAGTTTTGCCTCTAAAGGGATGAGATTGCTCAATCCTTCTCGCCATCAACATTGCTTCTACCATGTTCCTTTATCGGTGACACTGCAAATGGTTTTGAACGTAATCCTGGAGGCCAGCCACAAAGCTACATACGTAATACTCATCTGGTAGCAATGGGTTATCCCTTCTCACAAGGCTCATGAGTTCCTGAAATTGATCCACAAAAGCCTTGACTGAACCTGTTTGCTTTAACCAGTGAAACATTCTCACATTATCATATATTGATGTTTCAGCAAATCTATCCCCAAGCATTCTGCAGAATTGGTGCCAAGGTAGTATGGAAGAGTTGCATCCAGTCCCTCTCCACAAGTAGCTGGCTTTTCCTTTCAAGTATGTTACTGCATAATCCATTCTCTGTCCCAAGGGGTTCTAGCTGCATCAAAATACTTCTCAGCATTTTGCTATCCACCCATCTGGGTCTTCCCATCAAACTCGGTAAAATTCAACTTAGGAGACTTTAGGATAGCTTGTCCCCTATTATTCTCCAAAAACTGAACAAGCTGGTTTTCAAGGTAATAGTGATACCCACTATTCTGTCCCAACTCAAGGAACTCCCCAAATGAAGGTGAATTAGGTGCTTGAGTGGACACGGTTGTAGCTCAGTGCATGTTCCCTTAGGAAGCTACCACAGGATTTAGATTGTTGCCTTGCATGTTGCTGTAAGGGAAATCAGAGTTCAATGCATAGTGTGGAACCCTGGGGGATTCTCAATCCCTTTTCCTCTATTCTCCCCTAAGACCACTGGTGATGCGCAAAAATTCCTAGCTACAGGGGCAGAGTGGGGACTGACCCTTTGAGCACTAGCCTGAGTGACTTCCAATTCCCTGTTTACTGCTATAGGAGGGACATAAATTTGACATCATTCTAACTAATTTGTCCATCTGCACCTGCATCAATTTCTAACCCTCTTCTTGGTTTTTTCTCCAAGTTGGCGATGCTTCTTTTGACCTCCTCCAACTCAGCCATGGTTACCTCCCCAACAGCCTTTTTCTTACAGATCTGCACGCCGCTGCCCTCAATGCACCACCCATCCACCGCTATCGCCGATTGATGGAGCACATCTATAGCGGTGGCAGCAACACATGGGTTTGAGGTGTGGAGCACATCCATAGCGGTGTGGCAGTGCTGAGGATGGGAGGAGAGAAGGAGCTCGTGGCGTGGGGGCGATTGGATGGGCAGTGAGGAGCCTCACAAGAGGGTGGGAGGCGGAAAGAGCATGCCCGGGGCTCGGTGTGTTGCTAGGGTTTTGGGGCTGAGGGCGCTGTGAACGATACCCTCTGTAATTGCACCTAGAGATGGCAATGGGTACCGATACCGAATACCCGACGGGTTTTACCCAATAAAGAGACGGGTATGAAAATTTTATGTACCCATGGGTACGTTATTGGGTGAAATCCTCTACCCGGGTAGGCGGTAAAGTGCGGTGTGGGTATATACTACCCATACCGCTACCCGCGTAATGAATACCGCATTAGACAACTAGACATCTCACTCAAATGTTAATTTTATTATCTACTTGTTGTTGATTGTTTATTTGTTTGTCATATGTTAATATGGTCATGTCAAGTATGTTTATGTGATGTACTAATTTTGATCATTAGACGCTTTTGTGCTTGACATGTATGATTAATGAATGTCTAAATTGATGATATTCTTATGTGTTGAACCGGTATGCTTATGGTACGGGTTACCCGTCGGTAGTAATACCCTCGCGGTACGGGTATGGGTAAATTTTCCTACCCGCTATGGATACTGGTACCCGACGGTAAATTTACACCTAGCTGCACGGTATGGAATGGCAATACCGGATGGGTATTTACCCGTTGCCATCTCTAATTGCACCCAAGAGATTGACACGCAGGCCCAGATACTAATAGGACTAGGGGGGAAAATGGTAACGGATAATTCGTTTTATCCGATATTCGTATCCGAGAGAAATCCGAATATGGTAAGCAAAATCCGTATTCGAAAATATTCGTATTCGAGAATATTCGTATCCGTATTTGAGAGTATTCGCATTCGTATTCGAGAATATTCGTATCCGTATCCGTATTCGAGACTATTCGATTCGTATTCGATCCGTTTTAGAACCCATGAAAATCCGTACAAATTTTGTGATTCAAAACTTGAATTTAGGCGGTTTAAAATCGTAACCTGGTCAAAACCGATGAAAATCGGCAAAACCGTTAGGAATCCGCTTTATCCGATATTCAGATCCGAGAAAATCCGTATTCAAAATATCCGTATTCGTATTCGAGAATATTCGTATCCGTATTTGAAAATATTCGAATTCGTATTTGTATTCGTTTTAAAAATATGGATTCGTATTCGTATTTGAAACTATTCGACCGTATCCGATCCGTTTCCACCCCTAAATAGGACCTCCCGCCAGCCAGAACGGATTCACAACGGGTAACCCATGGGTGATCTGCAACTGTCCATGCGAGATCGACTGGCGAAACAAGGCTCTGTGCACACGGCACGGGTTGAGCGCTCGATCTAGACAATCCGTTTGGCCCGCGCCCTGCGATCCAACGGTCAGAGAGAGCCCCACCATAGAAGTGAGCTCGATTTGCTTCTCCCTCATCACGCAGGTGCACCGTGCGTCAGTTTCCTCTGCTATCCACGCCACCCAAAACGTTGTGGGGGTGAGAAGTTGACCGCCTAGACCCTATTTTGTTTGGGTATGATTGGTGATTTTTGTTATAGTTGATGACTTTTGTGTACTTTTTAATACGGCAATAAGCAGCGCACATATTTTTAGAATAGAGAAGTCATTTGGATAAACTCTCATTTATTTCGGATTTCGAAGAAGCCAAAATAAAAGGTCACAAAAAAAGAACATGGTCTGATAACCCCACTTCCATACTATTCAGAAACACCGGTAGAATTTTCGCACGCTCTGAAGTATCTGAAAGTACTTCCCCATTGGTAAACTAAAATCCATAGCTCCGATGTCCCTTATCTTGCGAGCGCCTCAGGACTAGGGGTGAAAACGGTTCGGGTATTTCCCACCGCCCGCCCGCCCGTATTAAAACGGTCAAATTCGGATCGAATTCGGCACCGGAACCTTATACGGTATCGGATCCGAATCACGGTATTTTTGGCGGATACGGTATCGGGTTCGGAGGTCAGATCCGACGGATACGGATTATCCGTATAAAATTCGGATATTACCCGCTTAACTATTCGGTATTACCCGATTACTTTGCCGATCCGGAACAAACCGACAACGCGCCACACCGCCGAATGTACCAACCACCAATGAAGCACACATCATCGATCCAAATCGATCAATCCACGCCGGACGAGCACACGCAGCGCCAACTTGCGCCAAGAGCAACGGCAGCCACGCCGCCGCGTCCTCCATGAATCCGGCCGAGCGGAGGTGGCACCGACGGGCGCGGAGCCCAATGCGCGGATCGGCGTACGCAGCGCGCGCGGCGGCACGAGGAGGCGGCTTGTGCCGAGCCGCGCGGCGGCACCGCGACGACGCTACTCGCGCTCCGCTTCGCGCGGCGCCGCGGACGGCGCGGGAGGTCTCCATGGGCCGCGCCCACTCCTCCAAAACACCCACCCCGCCCTCCGCGCCCACCTCCGCGGCTCCCCTCCGGTCCAACCCTCGCCTTCCTCCTCCACGCCGACTCCGCCCCGCCGCTCCCACCTCGCGCCGAATCCGCGCCGACTTCCACTCCTCCTCGGCGCGAAGCTCAATCTGCAACCCCGGGCCACTGCACTCGAAGCAGAGCAGAGCCCGACGCGCCCGGTGCTCTTCGCCTCGCTCTACGAGCCGCCGCCGCGGGTGGCGCGGCGCTGTTCGTCCGGATCCACACGGCCGCAGGCGGCAATGCAGCGTCAGCGGAGCCGTGAGGGAGCTCGCGCCTTATTGCTGGGCGGTGCGGGAGGAGGCGGCGGTGGATGCGGCGTTGGAGGAGAGGATACCGCAGAGGGACACGTGGAAGTCGCTCGGGCGCGGGGCTGGACATGGCGGGAACGGAGGGGTGTAGAGTGGAAGGGGAGCCGAGAAAGGAGAGGCGAGGAGGAGAGTGGAGGCGCGCGGAGCGGGCGAGAAAAGAGGAAAGAGAGAGAGGGAACCGAGGCGTCGGCAAAGGAGCGAAGAGGCAGAGGAAAGAGCCGACGGGATTTCTCGACTTAGTACCTCCTCAAAGCCAATAGTTATATAAATGTATCTTTTGCTTTGATTGTATCTCTGATCTGAATATGAGGTTATGACTTATGAGGGTGATATTCTTAGTGTTAAAACTACTAATGAGTAATGATATATGTCCAGTGATGCTACGACTTTAGTACCGATGTATTGTTGCATTATGGATGTATGGAATGGTTGCATTGCTATTGTCTATGTGGTATAAAATAGTTGTTGTATCGACTTGATATCCGAATAAATATTCGTGACCGATAGTGTCCGTATCCGTCTTGGTACGTATTTGTTCTATATTTGTGCCCGACATTATCCGTATTTGTATTCGTATTCGATACTATCCGTATTCGACCCGAATCCGATTAGAAAATGTGGGTTAGGATATGGGAAAGGTGAGATCCGACCGTATCCGACCCGATTTCACCCCTACTCAGGACAGCATGAAACTGGAACCATCCGCCACAACAGAACAGTGTGTGCTGATAAATTGACAACGCAAAGCTCCAGCTTTGCATAAACAAGAAAGGGTTTGTCATAGCCAAGAAATAGCATGAGATCAGCACCATGAATAACCCAAATGAAGAGGGGATATGCAAACTGTAAATAGCACCATGAATAGCATGAGACCAAATTCATAATAACACAACACTGGCATAGACATAATCATGTAAATACCAATATATAGGTTCACAGATATCACAGACGTCTTAACCATACAGGCAGCTCAAACGTGGTTTATTTCAGGGAGTAAAACACAGCCACAAAGAGACTTAGCGATCGAGCTTTAAGTCTCACATATAGACCATACGGACCATACTGACACGACACAGACTCGTTACTATTGTTACAATTTTGATCCAGGAGAAAACGCACACATCACAAATAAACTGAGAGAACACGGAAGAAATTTCTGAATTTCTTTATTCTCTTATTTGCTCCCCTCTTTCTTGCTTTTCTTCCTTGGATCAAAACTGGGTACAAGTCCCCCCAATATATAAGGATAAAACTCTCCTACTCCTATTCCGATTTGGACTTCAAGTTGGTCTCGACTTCAACTTGAGTTATACTCGGAAACGAACTCTACTACGACATGGACTCCAAGTCAAGATTATTTCTAACAATCTCCCCCTTAATCTTGACTTGATACACTCTAGTTTTAGTCTCAATACATTATGAACTACCATCCACGCCTCCACATGAAGCGTTCTACATGCAAACTACATGTAGGAACTCAACTCAACTGGTACGAGTCCATCCAGATGTAAAGATTCTAAAACATTGAAGCAGTCGGTCTCAACTACGACTTACTAAACTCATACTTGATGCAGAACGGTGACACATCTCCTCTCCTTTGTCTTGCTGCGTTGCTTGGGGACGACTGCGTTGCTTTACTTCTTTCGGCGCCGGCTTTTGTTGCTCCAAATGACGACATGCGCGAGGCCTCGGGAGCACCGCCGAGACGAGCGCAAACGGAATCGTCAAGACGATTTTTCATGACTCGCTTCTTGCCTAGGCTCGATACCACTTGTTACAATTTTGATCCAGAGAAAACGCACACATCACAAATAAACGAGAGAACACGGAAGAAATTTCTGAATTTCTTTATTCTCTTATTTGCCTCTTTCTTGCTTTTCTTCCTTGATCAAAACCGGTACAAGTCCCCCCAATATATAAGGATAAAACTCTCCTACTCCTATTCCGATTTGGACTTCAAGTTGGTCTCGACTTCAACTTGAGTTATACTCGGAAACGAACTCTACTACGACATGGACTCCAAGTCAAGATTATTTCTAACAAGTAGCATTAATAAAGATCTCCTGATGGAGCATTAGAAGGAAGCCATGGCTGCTTAGTAGCATCACCATATTCCAAGCTCGGATGAAGAGAAGACACCACCATCTCCAAAGCATCAACATCATCAACATGCTTTGTACAAGATGTGGACTAATTGCTCAGATCCTCCTCTCTCCAGCTCCTGCAAACAAAAGATATTATAAGATCAGTCAAACAACAGACACCAGAAATTTAGAATCCCACATCAAGAAACAGGAACATGGATGTAACATGTTCCTATCAAACAGTCACTTTCTTTCAGGTACAAACCTTAGTTTTCTTGCGCTGATCGTTTGGATGTTTCAGGGTCTCGTCGCGGCATGGTTGGGGCCAGCACAGGCTCCTTCCGGACCGGATTCAGTGGAGTTTCAGTTGATTGCTATTCAAAGTCTTCATAGTCGTCCTTGTCCAACATGTCGTCGTCGTAGGCAGTGACATCCGCGGGGTAGCGGAGTATCCCACCGATACCGCCAAATCCCCGGCAGAACTGCGATCTTTCCTGTGACTTGTTTGTGACAAACTCCAGCGTGCAACCGTACTGCTGGTAATTCTCAGCAAACCATTCCAGCAGCAGCATCCTGTCAATGACATCCAGCTCTCCAGATGTTGCCTCGTCTGTGAAGTTGATCTGATCTGCCTCCTGATCACTGTTGAGGTACTTTATCACTGTTTCTCCTGTGGTGGAATTCTTCAGCTCATATCGCCTGGCGTCGAGGTTTTCCCACACGATCAATGTATCGACTGCACCCATTTCGAGGGCTGCTATGGTGTCCTGCACACCAAGGACATACTTCCCGGTGTCTCTGCTTATCTCCTCAAAGTACCTCCCAATCAGCTTCTTTTCTTGAACAAACTTCACATCAGATAGGACCTCGGCAGACATCTCGATGGCTTGGTTGAAACCGCTCTCCCCTCCGTACGACACATCAAGGGTCTTGATTACCTTGGCTTGCAAGCGTGGATCAAACATCTCAGATTTGCACAGCTCAGTCTTAAAATCAGCAGAACCAGCTAGGATGAGCCCAACAACGTTTGGCTGGTTGGTTGCAGAATTGATGAACAATTGTGTAGCGAGCTCAGCTGCTTTGCGCAAGTAGTTGTGCCGCCTCTCCATGCGCAGGCGGGCAAAGCGAACTGCGGATTGCCCTCCTCGCCCATGCTTCTTCGGGAGATCAACGCTGAACTTGTAAACAACCTCCCTACTGTTGCCACTCAGTGTGCCATAGAGTGTTCCATTGCCATCCATGATTATGAAACCGAACTTGTCATCAGACTCCAAAAGCTCATTCAGTGCCTCGGTGTGGAACTTGTTGTCACAGAGATATAGTGAAGCATTTATAGGCCTGAATGGCTCAAAGTCAAAGGTGACCTTTTCTTTGCCATCATCCGTGACAATGGTCCCAGTATAAAGCACCAATCCATTGGGGGGAACCCGACTGTACAGCTTCAACCTCTGTTGAGCTGAGGTTATGGCAGCCAACACCGACTGCCGGTTAACTCTGCTCTTGATGTTTGAGGCAGTTCCATACTCATCACCCAACATCTTAGTGACTCGAGAGATCTGATCACGAGGCGGCATGATGAGAGAAATCATGCTCGTACCGTTGCCCCTGGCAGCATCGAGTGCCTTGATCAACTTCTTGACCTTCCATATTTCAATGTTCTTGTCAGTTTCATGTCCCTCACCCATCCTGACTAGTGTGCACAGAACAGCCTACACCTACAGGAGATGGTTCTAGGTCAGAAAAAAAATGATACCAACCAACTTGAACAGGTGAAAACTCAAAACCAACACGGGATGACCTACAGAATAGAATAACAAGGCAAAATATCATCTACTTCATTAATGATGCACATTATCCTAATATGCATACGCAATTAATCATGCTAACATTACCAAGCCTTAAGACAGTAAAGAGACACAAAAAACAACCATCACAGTTTTTCTTTTTAGATGAACCACCATCACAGTTATGAGAATCTATGGAGCAAAATAAAATACGAACCATGCAGCTTTCTAAAAGAAAAAAAAAATAGCAGGAGAGATGCCATGTTATGTCGAGGAAGTTACATGTGCTAGTGTTTTGACATGCTCAGTAGAACATACTGTATACTTTCTAAGTTCATACTACTACCGGATGCAGCTTTTGAGTTTTGATAGGAAACAAACATTAAGAATGTACCAGCTAATGCACAACAGGTATAGGTGCAATTAATCGTGACAAACTACCCGATGTGAGATATGAAATATCATGTATGGTTCGACAGATAACATTTGGATAAAAAAATGCAGTAAAAAACATAAGGCTTATGTAAAACGTAGAAACATCATGCAAGGAAAAGTTAATCAAGAAGCATGCACTGGTCAATCCAACCAACGCAGACAGCAATTATCACAGACCAATCAGTGTAACAAAATGTTAAAAAAAGAATAGATTTATGAAAAAAGAGAATACCTAGGAGGAACTAGGTATTTTTTCATTAAGGAGAAAATAGGCACCCAAATTCGTCTCGAAGAGGACTTGAACTTATGTGGTGAGGGTGTGCATCCACACCTCCCACCAACTGAGCTGGGCTCAGTTCCTAAAAAAGAAAATAAATTTATGATATTTTAAAAATAGTACTGCTATATGTGCACACACATTTGTTTTACCGTCTTATCAAGAAGAACAAAAGGTTATTAAAAACAATTAGATCTTTTTTAGTACAGAAAGAACCATAATATGCAGTAGGAAGTTCATTACGGTGCATTACAAGATAATCTTAGTTCAAGTTGCAGATTAGTCCATACGAGCACGGGCGAACCAAGTTAGGCCCCCAGTGTCACAAGATGTTGGGTCCAAATTTTTTTTAGCAGAGATCAACACCTCCAGCCTATGTGTGAACCCCCTAACCCAAACACAGTGTACCCGGTTTTTTCCTTGAAGCCCAACGAAGGTAGCACTAGCAGCCTGAATTTCCAGTAGCTGGCAGTAGTCTATGAGGAGCATTTGCTTCCCACAGCCCATGAGACAAAGCAGACCAAGCTAGCCCTTGAGTCAGCCCAAGAGAGAGAACCGCAATAGACCACGGCGTCCATTTGATCGATCCCGAAGCATGTCACCTCGCAGCAGCCCTCGACGCCATTTCGTCTCGCATAGTCGGCCAGGAGATGTGTACAACGTCCATCGCACAGTCATACCCAGCCAGGTACCAACCGATTGTTGGAGAACAGGAGAAATCAGTACTACCGGCCACCCTCGTCTGCCATCTCACCGCGGCGCTGCCTGGTTCCTGTTGCCTCGCGCCCTCGCCGGTCAAAGAAAGCTTAGGTCCACCCGATCAGTATGCACTTTGCTCTAAATTTCTCTTATTTTTTTCAATTTGTTTCAAGAAGAGAGGCTAAATTTGTGAGTTAGAATTTCAATATTGTGATTGTTGATTGATTTTTGTTGAATTATAGGGTTAAGATTTAAGGTTTCAATTTTGATTTTTAGAATACCAGCCCAATCGACATAAATTAGAGGCAAAATTGTAATATTTGACCACAACATCAAGTAAGCCACTGAACGTATTTTTCTATTATATTATTTTTGTACTATTGAACATACAAATATCTAATCGACTCTTTTCAATTAATTGATAATGATTTCATGAATGATATCCTTATTTGCTATGTCGAGAAACAAGAAATTGACAAAAATTACTAATGATATTGTGGTTCGTCGCTTTATAAACTTGAAACAACGTAAATACTAAAAGATTATTCTATTGTTTTTTACTTAAAAATTTTAAGTAGTTTTGTTCTCTTTTAACATGACATTGAGATCGGATGATGTATTTTACCAATGCCGACTAGCTTTTATCTATGATTTTACTCTTAGTTCCTTTAGTTTGCTGCAACTAACCAACATTATTATCGGATTTCTTCTTATTGGTAAGTATTTCGATCACTATTTCTTTATCATCATACATTATCATCGGTTATGTTGAAGTGTTGATGCTAAAAATTGTTGGATATATTACTATTTAGCACAATATTGCTTGAAAATTATATATGTTATTATATGTATAGAAAAGTGGTGAACCTCAGTCATTTTCGTTCTAATTTCGTCCCTGCATAAGAGTAATTGTTAACAAAACTTTAATTAGAAATAATCTATAATCTGAGGCCGGAAGAGCTTTTACACGTACGGCAGTCTAAGCGATCCTTCCTTGATCTGCACAGAAACAAATCCGAACCAAACCAGAGCCTTCATTCTATGTCCGACAAAAAGATCGCAAAAGGGATCTTTATTTTTTCCTTCCGATTATCACGAGTGCATAACTCATCTAAGGCATCCATGCTACCAAGAAAAGAACATGATAGGATGAAAGCCAACCAACCATTACATAACTGACCAGTACAGCACAAGGCCCCAAGATATTTTTCTTCCCACTAACCCATCAAATAATCCAGATCCCATAACATCAACAGGAGCACTAAAATCTTCTTATATTTTTGAGCCTAACAAAATAAACCAAGATTGCACGTCACGCCATCGAGTAGACCATGCTGTGCATCATAACGCAATCCATCAGACCGAGTCGTTGGTGGTACCGTAGGCACGTATGTTTTCGCGTCATCTAGAGGAAAGCAAGCACTAGGACAATCTGCTGACCCTACACTATCATCTATCTGTTATGAATAGCGCTTGTATTCATATGAGGTCAATGGGCCAGTATATATACACAAAATACAGTGGTAAATATGCAAAGAACCCCTCATAACAATGGGGAATAACAAACTATACATATATCTCTAACACCCCCCTCAAACTCATGGTGGATCAACAACACTGAGTTTGGAGAGGTAGAAGTCTTTGTCTTGCGAGTCTGAGCCTTCGTGAAGAAATACGCTATTTGAAGCTCCGAAGGCACATACTGAAGAGTAATCACCTGACCATACACACAAGACCTCATGAAAGAAGCATCAACACCAATATGCTTGGTGAGCTCATGCTTCACAGGATCACGAGCAATACTGATAGCACATGTACTGTCTGACAAGAGAGGGGTTGGTGTAGTGACGAAACACCAAAATTCTCAAGTAACCACCGTAGCAAGTAATCTCTGTGTCAAGAGAGCCATGGCTCGCAACTCACCTCTGCACTCGAGCGGGACACTGCGATCTGTTTCTTCGTCTTCCGGGCAATAAGAGAACCCCAAGAAAAACACGAAGCGAGAGATAGAACGGCGATCGGAGGATCGCCGCCCAAGTAGCATCCGAATAAGCTGAAGTCAGAACGAGCTGGAACGTGGAAAGAAGAGACGGCGAGAGATAGTCCCGCGAAGGTATCGCGTAACTCAAGAAGGTGGTCGTAGTGAACCCGAGTGGGAGCTGAAACAAACCGACTCGAATATGAACTGGATAAGTGATATCCGGACGAGTAATGACAAGATAGACAAGACTCCCAACAAGATGATGATAGCGAGTCGGATCGTAAAGAGGCTCGCCATCGAGAGTTCGAGGTGAACATTGAGCTCCATGGGAGTCTCAACGAGACTGTTGATCGGTGAGAGAGGCGCGATCAAGAAGATCCTGAATATATTTCTCTTGGGACATAAAGAAACCATCCGGAGTGGAAGTAACCTCAATCCCAAGGAAGTAACGAAGAGGACCAAGATCCGACATAAGGAACTGCTCACTAAGACGAGCCTTGACAAAGGCAATATACTTTAATCATCTCCGTAATGATCATATCATCAACATACGGGAGAAGAAGAGTCCGACCACGAGACGAAGTGTGGACAAAGAGCGCAGATCATGATCACTAGCTGAAAAACCAGCAGCGGTGACCACGAGGAGAAGCGCTCAAACCAAGCACGAGGGGCTTGCTTAAGGCCATAGAGAGAGGCGAAGGCGGCATGCACCATGCCCTCAGGAACAGAATACCTGGTGGCGGATGCATGTAGACCTCCTCACGCAACTCGCCATTAAGAAAGACATTCTTGATATCAAGCTGAGAAACAGACCAGTGGCAAACAGACGCCACTGAAATAAGAGTCCGAACAGTGGTCATGTGGGCTACAGGAGCAAAAGTCTCGTCGTAGTCAACACTATGCTCCTACTGGAAGCCACGAGCAACAAGACGCGCCTTATAGCGCTCAAGAGAGCCATCAGAGCGAGTCTTAATCTTATAGACCCACTTACACGTGATGGGATGAGAATGAGATGGAAAAGGAATAAGATCCCAAGTACTAGTACGCTCGAGGGCAGCAATCTCCTCGGCCATGGCAAGCTGCCACTCAGGGTGAGTAACAGCATCCCGGTAGGAGACAGGCTCACGAGTAGCTGCACCAGCAAAGGCAAAACGAGCAGGAGGCCGAATCGACTGGCGATCGCGGAGAGCGTAGCGAGGAGAAGATGACCCATCAGGGGAAGATGGAGCATCAGAAGAAGATGGAACATCAGGAGAAGATGGCTCATCTGAAATATTCTCAATACGAGGTCGACGAGTTTAGACGATAGTGGGAGGAGCCTGGGGAGTCGTAGGAGATGACACAGGCGGCGACAACGACGGAGAGGCCACAGGGGGAATATGTGGAGACTCAGTAGGACAGGTGGACGAGGGCAAAACAGAAATAGGAGTATCTGGGAAGGTCAAGAAAGACAGAGACTCCACAGAGGAAGCCGAAGGAGAGGCAGGACGTGGGTAGAATGGACGAGACTCGTCGAAAGTCACATCCCGAGAAACCCGTATCCGACGACCAACAGATCCCAAGACCGATAGCCCTTGTGCTCGGCATCAGATCCTAGAAAGACACACTCAACAGATCGAGCGGTCGGTTTGGTGCGTTCTCGAGGCGAGGAGAACGAGAAAACGCAGCCAAACAGATAAAGGGCGAGTAGTCGAAGACGACCACGAGACGCTCAACAGGATCGCACTCAAGAGCGTAAGAGAGCTGGATGTTGACGAGATAGGTGGCGGTGGAAGCAGATCTCGGCCCAAAAGTGAGGTGGAATAGAGGCGGCGATCATCGAGCACGAGCGGTCTCAAGAAGGTGACGATGCTTGCGCCGCGACACCATTTCGAGCATGAGCACCGGGACAAGAGAATCGAGCAAGAGTGCCTTGCTCGGCAAGGAAGCCGCGCAGTGACGAGAGAGGTACTCGCCAACAGAATCGCCACGAAAGATACGAATAGGAGTGGAGAGGCGTGTGTGAATCATAGTGGCAAATTGTTTATAGATAGACAAGGCCTCACTACGAAGACATGAAATATATCCAAGTATGGCGAGAAAAATCATCTATAAAAATGATATAATATCGATGACCCTTTCAAACGAAGGAGCCGGACCCAAACATCCGAATGAACAAGATCAAAAGGGCGCTGAGACACGGACTCACTATGAGGATAAGGAAGCTGAATCTGTTTACCTAACTTACAGCCCTGACAATCTAAAGACACGTCTCCTGAGACAGACCCCAGAAGACCACGACGAACTAAGGACGACAGGCGAGATCCACACAGATGACCAAGACGGTGATGCCACTGCTGGAAAGAGCCGGTAGACGAAGTGGCAGAAGCGGAGAAACTGGCGGCGGTGGTGGCAGCGGAAGGAAGATGAAGCCAGTCAAGCTCCCAGAGACGCTGTGAGTCACGGCGCCGAGGGCCAGAACCAACCGAGCTCCGTGTGGCGATCCCTGAACACAACAAGAGTCGAGTCGAGAATGACCCAATAACCAAGGTCGATGTCTGCCCGCCCACAGAAGAAGTCGCAAGGTAAGGTGAGGAACATGAGCAATGAAGGAACATGAAAAGATGAGTTGCTAAGAGATCCT
This sequence comes from Dendrocalamus sinicus, assembly GCA_036346575.1. Taxonomy (NCBI): domain Eukaryota; kingdom Viridiplantae; phylum Streptophyta; class Magnoliopsida; order Poales; family Poaceae; genus Dendrocalamus; species Dendrocalamus sinicus. The sequence continues at coordinate 81,636 of JAYEVI010000281.1, forward strand.
CTACGAGAGACAGAAAGAGATGTACCATCAGCAGTAAGAACACCGATGGGAGAATCAAGAGGTGTAATAGAAGACAGAGTGGAAGGATCAGAGTCATGTGAAAAGATGCTCCGAATCAAGAATCCACGGGAGGTACTGATCGTGTAGGGGGTCTCGGTGCTCAAGAGTCGATGAGCGAACCTCGCGAGAACTCGCCGAGGAGAACTCAAGCGGCAAGTAGGCGCCGGTCCGGCTATCTCTCGCTCGGTGAGAGAAGTCGTGAAGAAGTCGAGGTAGACGTCGTCGAGAAGCACTAGTGCCGAGAAGAACGGCGTGAAAGATGCCGCTTCTTCTTGTAGCACGGGACTCGGTGTGTCCATCCTTGTCGCAGTAGGAACAGTGAGGACGGCCACCACCACCTGTGGTAGCCGTTGGAGGAGGCAGTGTAGCAGGCGGACGAGCGGCGAGCACAGAGGGGAGTGGCATCGGACCAGCACCACTCGCACGAGTCTCCTCTGCGCGTATCTCGGTAAGAGCCTCCAGAGAGTGACACGAGGGTGGCGTGCAAGGAGCTGGGCACGCCTTTGCTCGAACTTCAGACGAAGCGAGTAAGGAACTCGTAAACCCGCTGAAACTCTGTGTCAAGACGTACATCCAGCAGCACGGACGAGTGCACGGCGGCCAAGAGTGCAGTGAGTCCAAGCGACGCCGCATGCAGTAACTCGAGCATAAAAGGCGCCAACGGTAGCATCACCTGCTGAAGAGGTGCTCTGGCGGACTACGCAGTGCAGTGTGGCATCACCGGAGGGCTCGTAAGCGCCGACGAAGATGAGTCCACATCCGAAAGCGCGGAGTCCCACAACCTCGAAGAAAATCGAGGCCGACATCGGCGATGAAGACAGCAGCAGCCCGAGCGTCGTTATCGTACCACTGAGTGTAGACGGTCAGACGATCCTTGTAGGAATCCAGAGTCTCCTGGTAGGCAGAGGCAGCTTTATCATCAGCTTCATCATCAGGAGCAGCCTTATCGGCTGTCGGAGGCAATGCAACAGCGAGGCTCGGCCGGAGGAATAGGGCAAAGCGGGCGCGATGACATCGCCAGAGAGGACGCCCCAGAGACGAAGACCACGCATGTGAATGCGCATGTGAGACACGAAGTCGGTGTAATTAACACCATCAAAGATCACCGGGCAGCGAGGGAGGGAAACGGTGCCCATTGGTAGGCGGCGCTGGACGGTGCGGCGACCAAGGCAACGAAGTCTAACAGGCGGCGCTGGACGGCGCGGCGGTTAGAACGCCGTTTTTTTCCTTTTGTTTTCTTCCGCCGCTCGGTTAAAAACTCAAACGGGCCGGCCCGTTTGCATTAGGGTTGCACGGGGCGGCAGCACGACGGCGGCGGCGGCCGGAGCGGCGGCGCGACGGCGTGGAGCAGCAGATGGAGGCAGCGCGAGGGGCGGAGGAGGAGGCGGCGCGACGGCGGCGGCGGCTTCGCGGCGGCAGCTGGCTCGCGGCGAGGAGGCGGCGCGGCCCGGCGGCGGGAGGCGCTCGGCGGCGGCGGCGGCGAAGCGGCGGCGCCGGACGGAGGCCGAGACCGCCCGAGGAAGGCGGAGGCGCCCCGGCGAAAGCGCGCGGCGGCGGGAGTCGGCGGAGCCGAGGTGGAGACGCGCGAGGCGCGGGCGGCGCAGGGAGGCCGGCGACGGCGCGGGGAGGCCGACGGCAACAGTGGAGGCGGAGGCGGCACGCGGGAGTCGGCGACGGTGGTGCAGAGTTGGCGACGGCGCGCGGAACCCTAGGTAAGCCAAAACCCTAGTTTTGGCTCTGATACCATGTTATGAATAGCGCTTGTATTCATATGAGGCCAATGGGCTAGTATATATACACAAAGTACAGGTAGTAAATATGCAAAGAACCCCTCATAACAATGGGGAATAACAAACTATACATATATCTCTAACACTATCTTCTAGGATGAGAACGCCATAAATATTCAACAATATTCCAATTAAGAATGGGCCGATCGATGAAGAACCCAGTCTCCAGCATCAGGAAGCATGTGAAAAACAACCACAAGGGGCCGATCCTAGCTCCAACCAAGACCGTAACCCAACCAAACTACACACAACCAACATACATCGCGGAAAGAATATAGGAGGGGGCGAGATGGAGTGAGGAGGCGCAGAGCGCACGCACCTGCGTGGGTGCCCCGCCGGCGGCGGATTACCCCGGGCTCGCGAGAAGTCAAGACGGGCGCCTCTCCTCTTGCGCCTCTTTTTTTTTTGAAGGACTCTTGCGCCTCTTACTCTGGCGTCCTCGTGTGGTGGTGTGCTTTGCGCCGCTCTGACGGTGGTGGCTTGGGCTTATAGGGTGTGTGTGACACGTACTACGGGGCGGGGAGACGGTAGGAGGTGGAGATGGTTGCGTAGTCTTGCGAGGAAGCAGAAGCACGATTCTTCCCGGACTCTGCAGGCTGCAGCCACGGGTACACGGCACGGGGACTCGAGACGGCCGAGTCCCATATCTCGGTCGGGGGGGGGTGTTCACCTTGAATTTTGAATGGTCTAGCCCTTAAAACTTCTAAGGGTATGTACAACCCACAGACAGTACCGTCTTTATAATGTCAGCTTGTGCTGATTCATCTGACGTGGACTGTCCTCTCGCAAATAAATCGAAGAAATAAACCGAAGCTGTCCTCTCGCGAGGCGACGGCACGCGCTCGTGCTCCCAGGCGAAACCGTCGGAGTTCCTCATGTTGTACGAGCCGTCGTCTCCTACCGACGCGAAGCAGATCCATATGCGGGCGCGCGAAATGGCAGCGATTTCCTTCCAAGCGCGCCATTCTTCTTTTCCAGATCCGAAGTGCGGCGGCTCGGAAGATCCAAATCCAGATCCGCATCCAGATCCGAGAGGAAGGCGGTGGCGCCAAGCCACGAGAGCAAGCACCGAGCGGCGACGCGAGAGAGGAAGGCCGTGGCGTCGGCAGGGAGCGAGCGGGCGGCGGCGGTGCCGAGGGGAACGGTGTGGCTGCGCGTGGCGACACCGCCGAGCGGATCGGTGCAGCAGCGCGCGCCGTCGAAATCGCGCCGTCCTTCACCGCGCGGAGCGATGTCTTCACCGGCGCCCCACCTCCTCTGCGCTTCACACCCGTATCCATGGACGCATCCTCATTCTACGGAACCTCCAACCTGGTATCACATCATTCCCTCAAAATCTTGCTGTTTTTGCACCGAATTGAGACCGAATTGCTGAGATCCATCAGAAATTGGGAACAATTGAAGTGGTTAAAAATAATAACACCGAAAGCAATTGGAAGATGCCCAAAGAACTAACACCGAAAGCAACGAAGCAAAGCTATATGTCAGTTTGTTTCCCTTCGATTGTGAAACTTGCAGATGTGAACAAAACAAAGCTTTCCATTTCATGTGATCAACAAGCAATTAGATCACCAGTCTGTTCTTGTGATTTACATCTCATTGACACCAAAAACTTTTGCAGTTCATTGATATGTGATTCTAATTATTCATCTAGTAATAATTTCTTCAGGAGTAACTATTACTCGTGCAAGAAAACTTGTGTGGTTAGCATTTTGATTTGTGGTCACACTAAATATATGTATCTAGCTGCGTAGGTGCACTAGAACTTTTGTGGCTAGTTACATTATATATCAAAAAATTTATAAAATCAATCCAATTAAGCATCTCAAGTAAGTTAAACTGTGCACTAGAAAATATTTTGGTGAAGCTAGACATCCCTCAAGGATTTCATCATGATAACTAGCACATAATGGTAATGACTGCTTTCTTTCACAACTGTCCTGTCTTTGATCGATGGTGCGTGAGAAACAATGAAGCAGTCTCCTCTTTGTTGGTAAGCTGATAAAAGTAGCTAGCTACACATAATGGTAATGTGTGTTCCTCTTGTCCCATATGAGCGGTTCTAAAACTGAAATATAACTAAATTCTCCAGTGCCTCACAATGTTTGGCCGGCCCTGGCCTGACAATGTTCTTAGACAATATGTGTTGAGGGCTTAACCTGAAACTGAAGTGTTGGATGAGACCGACATCAACTTTTATGACCTCGTTACATTTCACTGATTCCTATTGAGTGTTGTGAGAACAAATAGCATGGCACTTTGTTACTCCAAGCTTCCATGTTATTTAGACCATATATGCTGTGGCTGTGGTTATACTGTGGTTGCATATTGCTCAGAACCTGATGCTGTTTTGATAGCAGTCCAATATAGCAAATATAGTCATTTGATAGCAGTCCATTGATATGCGATTGTAATTATTCATCTACTTTTGCAGGGACAACAACCCACATCCCCCTGGTGGATTTTTGAGTTTTTTCAACAACCAGTCGCAAATGTCACAAAATTTCCATTTAGTCGGTGGTCCTCATTGTGCACCTTTCAAGGCTCCAAGACCTGTGGACATTGGAGGTTCTCCAAGTCCGCACAAGTTCCCATTGATGTGGACAATGGGGATGAGGTCGGTAGGGGAGAAGCGAATTCTATGGACACAAGAAGAAGATGTTAGGCTGGTGAGTATACTTACAACAACATGGTTCAATAAACTTGCATCTCATTTTCGATGTGATAACATTTTTCTATACAATTGCAGATGAGCTCTTGGTTGGAAAATTCAACGGACTCAACCCATGGATCCGATAGGAAGAACGATCAAGATCGGGTGATGTTGCTAAGACATACAACATGACAACCCCAAAGACATAGGAGAAGGAATCCCAAGCAAGCTAAGGACCGGTGGCACAAGATTAATAAGTGGACTGACCTTTTCCAATGTGCTTGGGTGAAGGCTCGCAGAATATATACTAGTGGTTATTCAGATCACCAGTGGATTGATATGGCCCACAAGTTCTATGTGGAAGACAACAAAGAGCTGAAGCTAGAACATTTTGTGTTAATGGATGTTTGGTATGTTTGCCGAGACCAGCCAAAGTGGGTAATATACTATGATGAGCTCAAGAAAGCATGTAAAAGGAAGGCGTCGGGACAGAAAGACGTAATGGAAGACATAGAGCCTAGAGATCCTGATGAATGCCCACGACCAATGGGGTAAAAGAAAGCAAAGAAAGCTGCATTTGAAGCTAAAAAGGAAGGCAAGTCGAAGGAAACTGCGATAGATGTGGAAAATCTGGATAAATTCAGCAAAATTCAAACCAAGCTCACACAAATCGCTTAAAGGTGCTGGAGGTACAACAAAAATTATCAATCGAGAAGCTTAAAGCATCAAGACTTGCCCATCTTGCAAAGAATGGAGAATAAAGAAGCTAAGAAGCTGGAAATGGAAGCAAAGATGATGGAGACATACAACTGTCTCCTCTCACGAGACACGAGGAGGGTTCTCTCAAGAAAAGGATGAGCATGTTATCCTTTGAAGTGTTTGAGGAAGTTTGTTTCCTAACGAAATTTCATACAACAGCTTGATGCTTTTATTTAGTTGAGGTATGGTTTAACTGAAATTTCATACTTTTATTTAGTTCAATGCAGCATTTTGCTCTTCTATTTTAGCATTCAGAGATATCTGTTGACCTTCAAAGATTTAACTTTTTGTCTCCTCGCAAGAATCTGTACACAAAGACTTGTAGTCTGCTGAAATACAAAAGACATCAACCATCAACCCAGTTCTCTTACCCAATTTTTTGCTTTTCTGATAGCTATGTCAAAGACTTCTGCAGTCCCTTTTTCACGGTCTTCTAATTTGTTATGTAGCAAATCCGGAGTTGTCAGAAATTTTGGCCTGCAAAAGGGCGGTCAAGCTGTCAGTGTGCAAGAAGCTCCAAGAAGAAAGCCTAGGTCGTTCAGCTTTTGACTTACATCGAGTGATAGGAGCAGATGGGACATGATTGAATAAGTCTTAAATACGAATATGAATCTATATTTTTAAAATAAATATAAGTACAAATTTTAATATTTTCGAATACGAATCGAATGTCGTAACGGATACGAATTCAAATCAAATATATATTTAATTCGGTCGAATACGAATATCCTCCTACAACTTCTGTAACAAATCTTGGTAGAACAAATTTCTAGTAGTTTTGCCAGTTTTTCACCAGTTTTTGACCGGTTACCAGAACGGTTACCGGTTTCAAACTGCCCAAATTCAAATTTCAAAGCACAAAACTCGTCTGGATTTTTTCTAAGTTCCAGAAACAGATCGAATAGTGTCGAATACGAATATTCTTGAATACAATGCGAATATGAATATTCTCAAATATGGATACGAATATTCTCAAATACGAATAAGAACATTTTTTACTACGGATTTTACTTACTACATCCGTGTTTTCTCGGATATGAATATTGGATAAAACGGATTATTTGTTACCTTTCCCACCCCTAGTTTTGAAAGCGGTTTGTCGTCGTGGAGGGGTAGAATTTTTTGGGCTGTGGCTTATGGCTTTTGAATTCTGACTGTTTACAGGAGAGAGAGTACGAGGAGACAATTACATACAATTTTGGTTGGTATAACTGAAGTCAGTATAATATCTACTATAATTGACTTACAAACCCCATCTTAAAAACAAACCATTTAAAAGCTAATTACTATATTAAAAACTAAAAATCATAAATATAAAGCCCAAAAGAACTCAACCATCATGGCATGGTACCTGATCTTGCTAACATGGCCGCCACATCAGCTTTCTCTTTGTGAGTGGCCGCCGCAACATGGCTTAACAAGAACAATTGCAAGGTTTGTCAACATGGTTGTCATCGTGCCGCAAGAGGAAATCATCTTCCACTCAGCCATCGAGCGCAACAGTAACTAACCAAAACAGTTAGGAACCACTTCACAGTGATGGTGACAGAGATGTAAGAGTGTGACTCCATCTGCCGGGGCTCAAATCTAAGGACTTTTTGTACGAATAATCTATTTTTTATTCAAAATTTAGAAATATATTCGTGGCAACATTTTTTATGCAAATAGACTCTAGTTGCCCGATGGGGGGGCGACTGAAGCCAATCGCCCAAGGGGGGTGACACATAGGCAATGTGGTAACCGTTCGGCGAGTTATTGCTGTCGCCCTCCTGTTGGGCGACTGGAGCTGCAGTCGCCCAACAGGAGGGCGACATGGGGGTTAAAACTGAGTGCGTGCTCGGCCACCACCGCACTGTGCTCATTTCTTCGTTCGGCCGAAGAGGAGGAGAAAAGATAGGAGAAGAGGAGAGGAAGGAGAGGGAGAAGAAGAGAGGCGAGGAAGAAGAGAGGGAGAAGAGGAGAGGAGAGGAAGAAGAGAAGAGGAGAGGGAGGAGAAAAGGAAGAACTAGATCCAGGTTTTTTTATAATGTTGTTTTTATAGTATATTTTTTATTTAATATTAGTGTTAGTAAAAATTGTAGATGTAGGTATAAGTAGCTCAATTTTTAGTATAGAAAATTTAGTTAACGTAGTTATAGGAAATTAGCAGCCGTAGAAACAGAGAGGAGAAAAGATGCAACAGTAGGTGTAGATGTAGATAGAAATATTGTATATGATTGTTATTGTTACTAACAGAAATAGTTAAATTTTTGGAATACAAAATATAGTTAAAATTTAGTTTTAGAAAATTAGCAGCCGTAGAAGCGTATAGTTGTGTATAAATTAGGGAACATAGTTTTACAAAATTAGCATCGTTATTAAATTTGCATGCGTACGAAATTGTAGTTGTAGAAAATTCAGTAACCGTAACATACACATTAATCGTCCGCTAAATTTGTACATATTAAAAAATGCAGTAAATAGTTTTGCTGGAATTTAATTAATTCATATGTAGAAACGTTAGGAAAATGTTGGAAAAACCGATAGGAAGTTTAGAGTACGCATTTATTATAGTGGGTTACGACATGCGAACGATCGGCGAAATGTGAATTTAAGTACATCGATATTTTGGTATTGTGCGATGCGATTTGATATATTAGAAAATTAAAATATATATGAAGGCCGACATCAGTAATGCCAGTAGCCACTACATTGAGAGTGCATTACGGTGCTAGAACCGCTCGTGAAGGTCCAAATGGTGTGGATTTGAGCGGTTTTCTGTAAGTCACTCTAGTACAATCGAATGGCGAGAATGCTCGGATCTCAGATGTGATGCATTAGCTGACCCGGAGTTTTCCATTGAACCTTGAGGAGTTGAGGAGCCGGTTTTCCATAAGTCACTCTATTACGACATGCGCAAGGGCTTTGGAGCCGGTCTCCCATGAACATCAGATGGGAGTTGAGGATATTGCTGCGCATTGCTGCGTGGAAGGGCTTTGTGCAAGGGTGCCAGCGCCGTGGATATGAGTGTGTTCTGTTTGTGCAACCATACTCATTAGAAACTGTGCAAGGTCATGCGTCCACCCTTGCTTCAAGAGGTGCTAGCAGCTCGAGTGGGCCGCATGTTGGCGAAGATGATCAAGTTACTCGTGATGAAACCGATGTGGTACATGGAGGAGAGTAACAATGGTCAAGCCATAGAGAGGGAACTGGACAAGCCGATGAAGGGGAGCATATTGAGTACATTGTGCAACAGATGGACTGTGATAACCAGAGGGCATGGGCTGAAGAGGAAGCTGTACAGGATGACGACGAAGACAGTTCGGATGAGGATGAAGTTCCTATCCCACAGAAATGGAACCAGTTTAATGCTGAGAGTGTTTCCACACATGATGAGCATGAATCAGCGTGGGAGTACCATGAGACAGAGGTTCAGTTGTATTCTATGTTCACTGACAAGATAGCGCTGCAGGATGCCATCAAGCTGTGGGCCATTTCAATGCAGCGGACTTTTCAGGTCGTGAAATCAAGCCAGCAGCAGTACACCGTGAAGTGCGAGCAGGCTGGTTGTCCTTGGAGGGTGCACGCACGTAGATCCAAGTATGAGACCCACTGAATTGTGTCGAAGGTGGAGCCGTACTCTTGCATTCTCAACAGTGTTTTGGCGAGGCATCGTAACCTAACGTCCGCCTTTATAGCCAATTTAATGTACGGAGAGATAGTGGAGAAGAAAAACATAAAGGCCACGCATATCGTGGTAGCTATCGAAAAGAAATTCAAGTGACATGACAACGCAGCTTTTCGCAGTGACATGACAGCACGGCCCAGCTTTGCGCAATGAGAAGACCGAACACGCCAGGTTTCCTCAGTTACATGACATGAAGATGCAGCTTTTCACAGTGACATGACAGCACAGACCAGCTTTGTGCGATGAGGATACCACACAGGCCAGCTTTCCACAGCGACATGATCGCACGGGCTAGCCTTCCGCAGTGACATGACAACACGACCCAGCTTTGCGCAGTGACAAGACCGAACGCGCCAGCTTTCCTCAGTGACATGACATGATGACACAACTTTTCGCATTGACATGACAGCGCGTCCCAGCTTTGTGCAGTGAGAAGGCCGAATGTGCTACTTTTCCTTAGTGACATGACATGACGATGCAGCTTTTCACAGTGACATTATAGCATGGCCCAGCTTTGTGCAGTGACAAGACCGAACGCGCCAGCTTTGCGCAGCGACATGACTGCACGCGCCAGCTTTCCGGAGCGACAAGACCTCATGGCCCAGCTTTACCAGCTTTGCACACTATAAAATGAGGTCGACGAGATTTCTCATAGAACATTGCGCAAGCAAACCGCACACTACACCATGCTTCCTTCACCACACCGGGATGGACAAAAGGCAGAAGAAGCAATGGGACAAGATGATGAGGTAATGGGAGGAGACCCGTGACCTAGCACGGTTAGCTGCCGCCCATGGTGAGAAAACAAGGGCAGCTATGGCCCAGGCAGAACAAGCCCAGCGTGCTACGAGGTCAGCTCCCCACAATGACAGGCCCTGTAGAAACAACCCCATCCCGAACGTTCCCACCGAGCATTCGCCGCAACTCCCACCCGAGGGGGAGACACTCCCCTTTGTTGGTGCAGGGACACGTGCAAGTTCTTGAAGTGCAAGTTCTTCAAGTCTAAGCACCGCATCGGCCTAGGTATGCGTGACTAGAGTTGCGTAAACTACTCTAGTGACTACCCCGACTGCCGTCTAGACACCGCAACCTATCGACAGCCGATAAGAACCAGGTGCACCGTTTTACCCTACCTTTCCCGTTCACAGCACGCATTAACAACCTCTCCCCTATATTTACAGTCTCCGGAACCCCTATGTGGCTACCGCAAATGGATCGATCTTGAGATCCACCCTAAGGACCAATTATCGGAAATCCAGGAGGAGCGCCGCAAGAACGAGTAAACCCTACATATACAACGCGAGACGAATCCTCATCTCGAGGCATGCACGCGTAGGGAGCAGGAGGCTCGCGAGAGGGAGCGCGAGAGAAATAGGGAAATGGCGACCAAGGCAAAAGAGGCCCCGGTCGACACAGTAGGTCGTATGAGCTGTTGGGTGGGTTAGTCACACATGATGCTATATGTTATGCATGTAATCAAAAAGTACATGGTATATTACTCCCAACTGTATTATGAAGTTTATTTAAATTCAAACAAGCTTATTATCTCGTCTTTTCGCATTCTATGATTCACATAGCAAGTCATCTAACAATATTAACATACCGGTTTTCTCCGTATACTAATTCACAGTAACATCACAATATCACTTACCATCATATGTACCGATTGTTCTAAGGTCAATTGTTCTTAAAATAATTTCTCAAATTTTGTTATGCACCTACAACATATAATGAACATAAACTTTTATTACAAATCCAGCAGATTATTTTCCAATTATAAACTATAAAATTGACAAAATGTACAAAATTCACGGGGAACTGAAACCAGTCGCCCACCCAGAGGGCGACTGCGCATCAAGTCACCCAATGGGCGGGCGACTGGTTCCAGTCGCCCAAAGGTCAGGTGACTAGAGCTCTGTCGCCTCCATTGGGCGACTGGAGCCTACTTGTGTAAAAAAAAATATTGCCGTGGGTATATTTCTATAATTTCGAATAAAAAATAGATTATTCATACAAAAAATTCCAAATCTAATGTCCACCGTACTGACATGTGAATGTGTGTTGATGAAAGCTTGCATGGTATCTGTGTTTGTTACAATTATCAGCATTCAACTTTTTCCCCATTCATTAATATTGAATCCACAACAACAAAAACATGCAGGCAGTAAAAATCATCAGACAAACCAATTTCAGAGGTGCTCCTATGATTTCCTTAATGGTGACTTGCATTATTTTTAAAGCACGATAAATAATACATATATGCTACTTATTTTTATGTGCTTTAAGATTAATGTTATTCCTATAGAAGCACTGTTTACCTAGTGGCAGAGCTACGAAGGTGTATAGGGCTATAGCTGTACCCCCAAAATATTTACTAAAATACTTAGTATATACACCTCTAATACACAAGGTATACATTAACCTGCTATTAGGAAGCTCTGCCAGACATATCTTACCAAACCTACTATCTTTTATCAAATATTCTTCACTGAAATTGTTAGTATATTGTTGAAGGGATGCAATAGAGAAGGGCTTGACACTAGTTATTAGGTCCATCTTTCCATCCAAAGGTACTCTACCCTTTCTACTACGAACAATAGGATTAACAATGACCTTTTCAGTTGGCAGCATCACAGGCTGGTTTTTCCTACGCTATCCACCAACCAGTTCAATCACCTGGAATGGCACCAGTAGCACATAGCATGCCTCCCCACCCCGCCGTCTACCCAGATTGGATGCCCCCGTGACCTATCTACGGAAAAACACAACGTTCACTGTTAGTCACGGGCACGACGCCGGATGCCCACTGCGTGCATGCACCCCTGGCATCCGTCAGCCACCATGTGTGTCTGTGTGCTCGCAAAGGTCCGAGATTGTCCTGCCTTGTAGCATACTTGCTGCCACTACTGCAAAAAGGGTCACAGATCAGAACTGTCATTACAGACAGTTTTCTGAACCATCTGAATTTATGTGTCGTGATAATCATAGGTTACCATAGACGGTTTGTGAGCCGTCTGTGATAAATACAATACAGACAGTTTGTAACTAGAACCGTTTGTGAAGAACACTATCACAGATGGCTCGAACCAAAAACTGCCTATGATACTTGCACATCACAGACGGTTCTATTTATGAACTATCTGTGACAAGAATTGATCACAAACGGTTCTAGCTATCAACCGTCTATGATGGGCGAGTATCACAGATGGTTGGTATATAGTACCATCTGTGATAATTTTCCATCACAAACGGTTCGTATATAGAACCGTATGAGATGTGCATATCACAGACGGTTCTATATACGAACCGTTTGTGATGGAAAATTATCACAGATGGTTCTATATACCAACATCTGTGATACTCGCCCATCACAGACGGTTGGTAGCTAGAACCGTTTGTGATCATTTCCCATCACAGACGGTTTTTGGTTTGAGCCGTTTGTGATAGTCCTTTATAAATGGTTTATACCACAAAACTGTCTGTGATAGTTCATTCTATATCTATTTTTTTCTATTTTTTGACTAGCCTCAAGAAATATTAGCTATTCCCTTTGAAAATAAGCAAACACAACAGCAAACACAACAACACATTCTATTTCTGTTAAGATTAAAATCCACCATTACAATATAACAAGATAACGAGCATGTTACCCATCTAATACAACAAGAATACATCTCCTAACTATGAACCTAATCCATGGCAGCTTGATTCCAAAGCCCATATAGGACAACATACACACCTTGTAGGACAATGTACACACCTCGGAGTCCAAGGAGAAGCTGCATGTGAGTCAATACATGACATTTCCGATTCGAGCATTCTCCGCATTTGCGAGTACCATATTAACTTGCGGGAAATTGCTCAAGTCAACATTATATGGACCTTCACGGCGTCTTTGGATCGCGCTTTGGTTCGTGTTCGTGTTGTTTTGCTCATTTTCTTCATTGGTTAGTTGGTTTGAGGAGATCGGGAGGCGCGGGTTTAAGGAAGATGGGACTTATGGTGGAGGTTGTTCATGGCGGCGAGATGGTCGTGATGATGGCGGCGATGAGGTGGTGTTCATGATGCCGGGTATGGGGAAATCCCATCCTCCACTCGCCGTCACCGGCACCCAGGGGGAGGAGGGGACGGACGCGTCTCCTCCGCCGATGAGGTGTTCGTCGCCACTACCATTGTCGACGGCGAAGTCGTTGAGGAGATCGCCTCGCCTCTGACTCCCCCGAAACTCTCTCTCTTTGCTTTCATGCTTGGCGTGAGGGAGGAAAGTGGTGCGCGTGCGGGACAGTTCTTAGACAGTGAGTTCTCACGCGAAATTACTCCTTTACCTATTTCGCTAACACCATCTCTGTGCACCACTCACAAACATCGAGATGTCAAAGCCATGATAACTTGGATGAGCTTCATTGAACGGTTGAGAATCAACTAAGTGTATCGAACCATTTCTCTATACATGATGGTGTATTGGTGTAGCAGTTACCTGCATTTCTCGGAGGATCAAATTTTGCATCGACCCATACTTGCTCCTGCGTTTCTCACAGCATGGCGGTGTGTTTTTATGTACAGTATATGCCTCAAATTTAACATTGCGCATTTTTCGAAATAATTCAATAATTAATATTGTTCCAAAGTGAGGAAACACCAAAAAAAGAAAAGAAAATGCGAACAAAAAAAAGGGAAAAAGAAACTTGCCGAAATTTATTAGAAACTGGGTCCAGAATTTGCTCGGAATCCAGGAAATAAAACCCTACCCCTTCAGACAGAGTATAGATTAAATCCAACCAGATATTGCCAGGCATGTAAAAAGCACATCATCGAAGAACATATATACCACAAGCAGCGTGAAGTAATTGGTTGCAAGCTTCAATGGAGCAAGATGCAGTATGTGTTCGTAGTTTCTCACCTAGTCGATGACTGCTATAAGTGTGTTTTGTTTGATAGATGAGATTGGATAGGATGAGCTAGGATTTGGTGGGATGGAATGATCAAGTAGCCTATTTGATTAGGTAGATGAAATATTATGATAATATGTTTGATTGAATGGATAAGATGGTAAATAATGTGCGTAGACAATGTTTAACTAAACAAGTTGACTGGAGAAAAATTAAAATTTGAATGTAAATTATGAATTAATTGTAATCATCATTAATTAACTAAACTACACACCGTTAACTTTCACTAATAACATTTAATCAAACACTAATCAACACTCATTAACACTAATTACAAATAATTATACTTATCAACACTAACCTTAAACTGATAATCAATAATTAGCTCTAAAACATGCTAATAATCACTAATCATCGCTGATTGTCGATTGTCATGATTAACCGAGCCTGGACGGGCTCATCGACTTTTTTTTCTTGAACCAAGCCATCCGGCATGCGAAAAGAATATTCCATAAAGTTGGATCAACTCATTCAAGATGACTTCATTCCATCCACCCAATCAAAAATAGCGACACTCCAAATCCTAAATAGGACCATCCCATCCAGCGAAATCCACCAAACCAAACACACTAAACACACACTAAAGCGACAAGTACAGCCCTTCCAGATTTGCAGCAAGTAAAGGATCATACATACAGCAACTGCTGGAGGGCGTCAAAAATCTAAAATGAGCTCACATGAAATGATTCCTGAGGAGAAAAAGAAGAAAACAACTGAATGAATTAATGTATGATGTACAATGGATCTGATGGTACAGATGCTACAACTATGCTGCAACGAAATACATAACAATTTTCAAGAATGTGAATTGAACAAAGATACAGAAGCCCCCGCCGACGACACATGGTGGAGGCCAGAGGAAACAATGTAACAATCAATTGTGTCACATATGTACCAATTTTCCTGTTCGTGTGGGGCATACAAAGGTATCGCGCTGTCAATGAGGTTTACTGTGCTTGCTGTTGTCTCTCTTGAGTTGTACTTTCAATTTCTTACCACCTATTTGGAATCCATTCATCGTATTAATAGCTGCATGTGCAGAAGCGGGAGAATCGTAGCTTACAAAACCTGCATCCAGTCAGGAACAAATTAACAAACCAAGCTTATACAATCCCTATTCTCAGAACTCCAGATAGGAAGAGTTAGTTACCAAAGCATTTACTAACACCAGTTGCCTTGTCTACAAAAACTTTAGCACTCAATACTCTACCAAAACTCTGAAATGCATTTGCAAGGTCTTGGTCATCAAATTCTTGTGGGATGTGGTAGATAAATAAATTGGCTCCAGGAGGACCTGTACACATGATAAGTATCATCTAAACAAACTTAAGAACTGAAAGGGTGAAATAACTAAATTTTATAAGTAGTAAAGGAGACAAACCCTCTATCTGGGGACCGTTGCCACTGGTACTTGAAGATGTGGGGGAAGTAGCATTTGCATTTGGAACTTTAATTGAATTGTGAGAATTCATATAAGGACGACTATTGATGGCACCACCAGGATATGATCCAGGATACTGCATACCAGGCACAGCCGGATAAGGGCTGCCTAACTGCACTGAATTAAATGATCTAGGAACCGAATTAGGGGAAAGTTCAGAATTAACGCGACGCATTGAGCTTCCTTGATTAACAGGCTGAACCATATTCTGGAAGGCAGCTTGATTTTGCATAGGAGATAAAGGGTATTGCATAAGTCCGTAGGTTCCTTGTGGCTGCACACATCAATAAAAGTAGGGTTATATGTCACAACGCAAGACATACCAAATTCAGGGGCTACTGTGGCCCTACAAGCATACTGCGCTCAATCCAAGTTCATAAAGCATCTTTTTTTTAGAAAAAAAAAATAATAACCAGCACATTAAAATACCATTGAATCCAAGTTCATGATGCATTTGGTTTTGGCTAAATACTACTAGCACATTAAGGAAGCTGGAAAACTGCAGCAGTTCAAACGAATGCCTTTTCTGTTGCGCATGACAATAGTGAACTGTTCTGTTTGGCTGTTTGCAACAGTAAATGTTCAGGAGCATTTCCTTTGACAAGGATTTGTTTCAGCAAACTGAAAATCTGTCTAAGTTAGGATTACTGCTATTCTAGGATTAGCCTTTTGTTGTATGATGCACTATAACCTCAAGATTTTTAAATCATAATTCACCTGGTAGCCATATCCATTATACTGAGGCACATATCCCATCTGTAAAGCTCCAAATAATGAAGTCTGCTGCATGGAATTTGCATTTGACACATTAGATGACTGCAACTGAGCCTTTTGTGCTTTTCGAGCCTGCCTTTCTTTTTCTGTGTCAGCCCATTTTACAACCAAAGGTACACTTGAACCCTAACAAAAAGATCAGGGCACATCAGGATTTATATAACCAATCATGATGTTGCAGAGAAAAGGAAATAACTAATATAAATGTGTATAACAGTGTCCAATTTCCAATTCATTATATTTTGAAAATTTTCAAATTCAAGATGCAGCAATAAACTGGACTAGTTTTTTGCCTGGAAACCTGCCCAAAACCAGGCGGAACTGGCCACCTTCTGGCTTAAGGGCTAGTTCTGGTTCCTGAAACCCTGGTTCCCATCGCTCATATTAGATCAAAAATGTCCAGCTCGAACAGGGCAGCAGAATCCACCACCCATGTGGGCTATAAGCTATTTATGCACTCATCTATGGTTAATCTCATCTGGATGTACATCTGTATCATGCTTTGTGTGAGCATCGTTTGCTTTATATATTGAAAACAGCCATGGCACAGCAAATGCAAGATTTTTTGTTAACAATGTGGTGCTTGGCACAATTTTGGACCAGGCTTGCAGTACTACTCTCTCTGTTTCTATCTATCTATCTTTCTTTTCTTTTTTGTTTCTTTTTTTTTTAGATGGCTTGCAGTACTAAAACAAAAAGAAGTTGAGCAAAGTCCTTATTTGCGACCCAAAGTTACCAAGTTTCCTGATATGCCATCGAAAAAAATGAGTTTCCTTCTATGCCATTGAATTGAAATTTTGCTTCCTTTGTTGCCATTTCCGTCAGGTCTGTTAGTTTGACTCTTCATTGACCGCTAGAGACTTGTCAGTTTTTTTGTTGTAGAAATGGCCATATTGCCCGCCCGTTTATTGGGCCCACTGTCAGCCCCATCCTTTTCTTCTTCTCCACCCTCCTCTTCCTCCCCATCTGTCTGTCATCTCTCCAGGCTGCCGCCGGAGTTGGCCTCCCCTGGGTCCGGCCTCCTCTGCTCGCGCCCACATCACCCTGTACTCGAGCCGGTAACGACGACGAGGTGTGGCTTCAGCCGTGCAGCCGCTGGAGTCGGCCTCCCCAGCCGCACTGCCCTATACTTGAGGAAGGTGACGAGGAGGTGGCAGCGAGCTTCTTCTCCAGGTTGAGCTTGGCGGCGGTGAGGGGATTTGGGGCCGGGATGATGGCAATGGGGACAGGCCAGATGCTGGAGGTGGAGGAGTTCACCATGGGGGAACTCCAGATCCGACCAGAGGCAAGGCCGGCCTGCTGCCCGAGCTCGGCAATGGCGGCACCGAGATGCTGCACGTGCATGTATGCAGGAAAGAGAAAGGAGGAGAGGGAGGAGAGGAGGAGAAGCAACACGTGTGGCGGAGCTCACCCACGGGGGAGGGGGGGTGGCAGTGCAAGCAAAAGAGGAAGGGGCTCGTGAGAGGAGAGAGAGAGACGCAGGACAAGAAAAGAAGGAAGCAGTGCACAGAGGAAGAAAAAAGAAGAAAAGAAAGGACAGAGAAGGAAGGAGAGGAGGGAAGGAAGAAAGGCAATTGTGCCTTTTTGCAGCCCACTTAAGGACAAGCTAACAGCACATGGACGGAAATCGCATGAAAGGGATGTGAAAAATTCTTCAGTGGAATAGAAGAAAACTCAATTTTTTGATGGCATATTAGGAAAATTAGTAACTTTCGGTGGCAAATAAGGAATTTTCTAAAAAATTGGTCTCATAATCCAATTATAGTTGGGTATGCATTTTTTTCAGGAGAGCCAAGCAAAAGACTATCCCCACAAGTCAGCAGAAATTATTTGCAATCCTTAACTTTTCACAAACCTCTATTTTGTGCTTCCCATTTAGAGCTTCGATAGCTGCCACAGATTGCTCTTTTGTTTCATACTTCAGAAAGGCACAGCCGGCTGCAACATCCACAGTCGTTAAGCTAAATGTGCAGAGAAGTCTAAAAGAAAAGTAATCTTCGTTTCAATCAATAAAAAGCAACTCTTTCCACAAGAAAATTTTACCTTTGCTCGTCTGTTGCGAACCTCTCAAAATTTGCAAGTCCTTGATATTCCCGTATTTTGAAAACAAATCAGTCATCTCAGCATCTGTTACATTTTTTGGGAGCATTCCAATGAACAGTTTGTGCTCTGGAAGCAACAGCATAGACATGTCAGTCAAATGAGGATCAAAATAATATTCTGAGCAATGATTGAAACAAATTCGTTCTGAATGAAATAATTTTAGAAAGCCTCATACCCAATCTTTCCAACTCTCCATCAGCATATTTTACTTGCAATGGACTTGAGGCCTGGTTTCAAACAGAGAAAGAAGAGAAGGAAAAGAAAATAACTATTGAGGGCAAACAGAGAGAAGTAACATCGGTCCTACAAAATTTAAATCAGTGTTTCGGGAATATTTATAGAAGAGATAGAAAAAAAATCCATGATCAATAAAAGAATTACTAGCCATCGGACTGCCACTGCATATGGTTATTACCGGCAAAAATCATATGAAACTATAAATTTTGCCCATAATTAGAAGGACTGGTGTATCACTCTCAGGTAAGCTAGGGCATCTGTTCTCTTAATTTATCCAAAATCATGTTAGTATCATAGATCACAAGGTTTAGGTCTGATCTCCACATCAAAAGGTCTCGAGTCTCGACAAACATCTGCTGATACTAACCACATACAACGATATAATATCCTTCATATTTTAGGGATGCAAATGGAAATAGTAGGGTTGAGATCAAATCTTTAACCTTTCCCATGTCAAGGAGTCACATACAACAATATAATGTCCACTTTCACCCAAGCTGATATTAGAGGTTCCTTCAGTGCAATTTGGAGTAAAGAGTTTACAGTAATAACTGAAGTGATTCATAGAATGATTTAACATAAAGTTTGTTGCACTACTATACATGTCTTTCTCCATCTAGCATATTGGACGATGCATTCCACATAGACAGTTATTCAGTAAATGGACTGCAGTCTATCACCACAATTTACCTCAACCAATAGACTGCAGACTAGCAGCACATGTGGACCGACCTTTTTTCCACAAGACTCCATTCAAAAAAGTTTCAAAAACTAACAATTTACATTATTCTACCGCAGTACCGCCTAAGAAACACATATATAACTATACGAGCCAATAATCATACAGGAATATCTAGCTATTCATCACTTAAGCCACCCAGGGCATGGAATGGCCTTGCCGACGGCAACTCACCAATTGATCAAAATCTTGATAACTTAAGTTATACAAATCATTCTACTATATCATAGTGCACTGCATTACCATTTTAGCATGCTTGGTAACCTCAAAACGGCTACCATACTTAAATTCAAAGGTACCCACAAAGGTAGTAACATAGTCACACCTAAGTTTTACAGATCACCAATAAAGCACCAACTTCCAGGAATCTCCACTAAGGATTCACTTAACCCCACCTATACTGCCAGTCGGCCATAAACATGCATTCACTCCGGATACCTGATTCATCCACTGCCAGTTATATTATTATAACATAACATTCAAAAGGTCCCAACAATTCCTGATCCAAAAAGGAATTCTTCAGAGGGAACAATTGCCAAATTATACCCATGCAGATACAGGTGAAGCAAGCAGGGTTGTATCCACATACCCCAGGAAGGGTGCGCTTGTTGTGATATGCATTCACTGCCTTGTCAGCCTCCTCCCTTGATGGGCAGATCAGGAAGCAGCAGCCTGCAAATGTCCAGTACACCTTATATCAAGATCAAATTAAGGAACAAGAGGATAAAATAAAGGGTAGCCATCTGGAGACTACAGTCCAGCAACAGCAGAACAAAAATGAAAAAGAAAAAAGCCACTGGAAACACCAAAACTAAAAATATTCTCCTAAGAAAAGGCAGGCGTAATTTTGAGGTTTGCAGCAAAGGCAATTCTAATTGAATTTGCACATGCAGGACAGCATGCATTATTTATCATTTTCACATCTGACTCCTCTTGGGAGAACAAGAGCAACAGCCAAAGATAGCACGTACTGAATCAATCCCTCCAAAGAAGAACAGAACTAATTCAAACCAACCAAAATGAAGAGCGTCAATTCCCCATGGTACAGAAAAGAATCATGATCATATTAAAACAGGTCCTAGTGAGCAATAGTTCTACAACAAGTTTTAAACAATTACCATCACATCTGATGATCATGCTCTTATGGTAGGGCAAGTGACTGAGTACAATGTAAGGTAAAACAGCCAAAATGTCCAGAGCAAAACCTTGAAATACCATGCAAAGATAAATTCCTTTACGGGACCAATTAAGTTCTTAAATCCACAAAAGCAGCAATAAACACACGTATAATGATATCGGTCCTAAAGTCTAGCTAATCACACGTACAAAAAAAAGACACATCTTTGTTCAGTTATTGGTTCAAATGAATATGTACTACACACACAGCCTACATTCGGGGTCCAATTGAAATCAACCAGCTCAAATTCGAGCTCAAGTCCTAGAAATCTTAATCCCAATAACTCAACCCAAGACCAAACGTTTACTTTTGCATCTCTCGATCAACACACACACGAGAAGCACTAAAATTCAACGTATCAGCGAAAGCTAAACTTCCCCAAACATCAAACTACCAACACAACCCCATGAATAACCCAGAGTTTACACCCAACGCATAAAATTCCAGCATTTTACACCGGCATTGGGTTAATTCAACAGCATATAAAACCCATGAAACCAATAACCTGAGCTCATGTCCAAGTAACCAAGAGAACTTCAAGCAAAGATCGAAACCTCCTACACAATAGAGAAAATCAACGACCATACGATGAAGAACCCAAAACTAATCACGGGCTAACTCAAAAATTGACAAAGGTCAACAGTTTACTCCACAAAGAGCATGAGCTGCCACCAATTCAACGCAACCCTTACACAGAATTCCCCATGAACAACCGGAATTCCCCACCACATTGCGCATAAATCGCCACGAAAGCAGCCAATTCCCAACAAAGCACGAAACCTTTTGGCCCCCCAAAACACAGGAACCCAGGCGACAGCTCAAATTCCTCGGCGGCATTGCCCGGAGTCAAGCTCAGAATCACACCAGAGCCCCCAAAAAACACGAAAAGCGCACGGAATGGAACCCAATTCCGCCCTCCCCCACCGGACCACGCCCAGATCCCGCCCGACCCAGGGAAAAGACAAGCATGGAGTCGCATTGCACGGGAGCAGCGAGGAAAATTGTGGGGGGGACGGATCCAGACCTCGGGACGCCTTGGTGACCTTGTCGCGGATGACGGTGACCTCGTCGACGACGGCCACGTCGCGGAACATGGCTGCGAGCTCCGCCTCCGTCATCTGCTTCGGCACCTGCCCCACGAACAGCTTCACGCTCTCCTCCCTGCCCCCCTCCTCCCCACCGCAACCACCTCCCCCGGCCGCAGCAAGCGGCTGCTGCTCCTCCTGCTGCTGCTGGTCCCTGTCGGCGCCGTCCTCCGCCATTGGCCTAGCTGGCTAGGGTTTGCGCCGGAGACGTGGGAATTTCGGCTTTGTTCGGTCGCGCAGGAGGCGGTGGTGGTGGAGGAGGCGGAGACGGAGTCGGAAGCAATTAATAGTAAATAAATAGGGAAAATCTGTTCAGTAGCATTGAAAATACACCGTTTTCGAAAAATACCATTAAAAGATTCGGGCTCCAGAAAATACCACCAAAAAATTCAATTTGCTTGAATCTAGCATTATGGACAAATATGCCCCTCTCCTCCTCCTCGCTTCTGCCTCTCCTCTGCCGCCGCTGCGCGCCGCGTCGCTTCTCGCCGCCGCCTCCTCGCTGCCCGTCGGCCTCCGCCTCCTCACAGCTCGCGCTGTCGCCTACCTCGCCTCCTCTCGCGCCTCGCTCCTCGCTCCTCACGGCGCGGCGCCACGCGCCGCCGAGGCGTGGCGATGGCCTGGCTTAATGCAGGGCTCGCGCATTGGCGGCGAGCGAGGCGGCGTGGCGATAGTGGCGGCGTGCGGCTTCAGCGTAAGCGCGCAGGCGGCAGGAGTGAGTGAGGAGGGTGAGGCCAGCGGCAGAGAGGCGAGGAGCGGCAGAGGCAAGAGAGGCGGGCAGCCGAGCGCGAGAGGAAAGCGAGGCGCGCGCGAGAGGAGGCGAGGTAGGCGGCAGCGTGAGGAGGAGGAGGCGGAGGCCGGCGCGAGGAGGAGGCGGGCGGGGAGTTGGACGGGCGCGCAGCCCCCGCAGAGGAGAGAAGGAGGAGGGAGGAGAGAGGGCATATTTGTCCATAATGCTAGATTCAAGCAAATTGAATTTTTGGTGGTATTTTCAAGTCCGAATCTTTTAATGGTATTTTAAAACGGTGTATTTTCAGTGCTACTGAACAGATTTTCCCAAATAAATAAATATTAGCCCTCCCTCCTATAACATGAGAGTTATAAGACATGAATAGACATAAATATTTACGGCATCTTTAGATGCTAGGGGGAGAAAATCCAAGAAAATAAATCCCTAGAGGGATTTTACAGGCATAAGGAATCCCCACCCACCCCACTGAAAATATTCCCTCACAGAAAATTATCTCGGCCACTATTTGGCAAGACAGGGGAAAGATCCCGGGCAGTCAAGAATCACACGAAAAATTCAAAAATATTCAAAGAACACTTCGAGAAAAATCAGCAAACTTTAAAAATATTCATGAAAATGCTGGGAAAATAGAAAAATTGTAAATATTCCATAAAATCAAATAAATTCAAAATTTTCAATAATATTCAAGGGAAATAAGAGATATTAGGAAAAATTTGGAGCAATTCATCGCAACAATTCAAATGGGGAAATCATATGTACTAAACAACACATACAAGTTCTGAAGGCTACGAACACATATAATACTTCAAAAGCATCTTAGAGAGCAAGAAAAGTTTGTCAAGTTCAAATGGTTGTCAACCAAATCTCTTTTGTTCCAAGCACCTCCAAGTACTACAACAAACATCATGACCTTTGAAACCTAGAGATTTAAATTTTCTCTTGATCCAAATTCAAAACTCTGCATAGATAATTTAATATGCATGCTTGAACTAAAACAAGACCATCAAGTTCAGATATAGGCTTCTTGAATTGAACTAGTCTAACAGTCAGCTTGTAATCAATTCTTGAATGCTCTCAATCTCATGCAAGCAATGTTCAAGAAGCACCCTGTAGATGACATGAACATCATACCACATATGTCAAAGGCAATGGAAATAATAATTCCAATAAATAGATTAGTATACAATGCAAAATATGCTACTCTCTTCAAATGTGACTGATGCAATTCATCATTTTTGCACAAAGAAATGAATAGTATCAGACAATAGCACCAAGAGTTTCCTTCAGAAACTTGAATTCGATCTATAGATAACCCACTCACTAAATATTTATTTACTTGTTCTACCTGTTTGTTCCTGTATATATTTCCTGCTCATTTACTTCAACATATTAGAACACTAAAAATAGTGCCTACAAAATTCAGTTTTTCTCTATCAACCTCTAAAGTTTCTTCAAAGACATGGGCACATGGCTAATGCCATTGACTACAATCAACACATGTAGATAACATTCATACAAGCATTCATACATGCATAAAATCCAAAAAAAAGTTTAGCTAGTACTACTCACATCTATAGCACCAGTCATTTATAACATCCAGCAAAGTTAATCATCTATAGCATCCACACAGATATACAGCACACATCAATGACTCAAACATAATCATGTCGCATTCAATTAAAAATCGAATTCAAGCATCAGGTTAGCGAACCCAACTATGCTAAAAGTTCAACAATTTGACAAATCAAGCATGACAAAAGAAAGATATGAAGGATAATGGGATGAGCTTGTTTAATTGAGAACTTTAGCCAATTTAAATCTGAGATCAAATAAATCAAAATATTTGAAAGCTCTAACCTATTTTCATACAAACATCATCCCTATCCCTGCCATAGCAATTCCCCTCATGCATTAACACAGACACCTGTTGGGCATTTCCATCGGGGACAAATGCCATGCATGAATTAAAACAAAGCAGCAAAAGCAAGAGTGGGATTAGAGCAAAGGAAGCTCATTCCAAAATAGCACCACAAAGCAAGAGAAAGAAAAGCTAGAAATCAAACAATTGACTTTTTCGGTAGGAGCAAAAATTAACACAGCCATCCTTGTATACATACGAATCTGAAGGAAAGAACCCTAACAAAGTCAAGACACCAAAAGCAATCTATTGTGGCTATTGACCAAATAGCATATGAGGGGACTAGCTAGAGAGAGCCAACGATAGGAAAGAGAGTGCCCGTGCATGGAATGAGTGGATCTGGCCCCTCATACCCCTCTTGGAGGTTTATATACATGAGTAGAATTGGATAGAAAATCCCTATCCTACCCCCTTAATAATTGCAAAAGGTAGGGGTATATTAGTACATTCCTTCATACACATGTCCCTATATTATTAGACTATTACATATTGGACTAGTTGCAAGGCCCCGCCATGGGGGATTGGGCCACCCCTACAACACAATCAGAATAACACAAGCACAATAGCAATGCACACAACATCCACCATGTAATGAAATTTGTAGGGGAAAAATGGAACTCGGTTGCAAAAAATAGAAATCAAGCCCCAGAGAGACGAGCAGCGAGAGACTCAACTTCACAGCATCTCTCCCTTCAGGTAACCTCCAGATGCTTCGGCA
This sequence comes from Dendrocalamus sinicus, assembly GCA_036346575.1. NCBI lineage: Eukaryota > Viridiplantae > Streptophyta > Magnoliopsida > Poales > Poaceae > Dendrocalamus > Dendrocalamus sinicus. The sequence goes on from JAYEVI010000281.1 coordinate 106,457, forward strand.
GCAAGGGCAACTCCCATGGTCGGCAGCTCCTTCCTCTCCCTCCTCTTGCAATATCTGCACCTCAGCGACATTAGATGTAGATCTGAGAGAACCCCCTCCTCTCCTTCCTAGGTACCTAGAGCACCAGATCTGAGAGAAGCAGACGAGAAAAAATGGGTAGATGTAGAACCTTAGTGGGAGGAGAAGAAAGAAGAGGAGGAGGAGGAGGAAGAGAAGGACAAGCTCACGAGACAGCGGTAGACTTTACCGGTGAGATGCCACTATCAGAGAGGAAGGAGGAAGTGCTTGGCCACGGAGGGAGGGAGGTGCGCAGTGGCATCAATTGCGAGAGGAGTTTCAGGACACGAGACTGCAAGAGGAGAATAATTCTTGATGTGCCAACACGATGTTTTTTTATGGAAATAACGGGGATTGGGCCAAGAATCCACCTTCCTCTGTCATCCAAATGGCCGGTTCCACTGACCTAGGGAAACTTCCCCTAGGGGTTCTGGCCTGCGGGATTAGGCAGGTGAAAGCATCTAGGCCCCTAAAAATATTGGTTTTGGTAATTAATGAAATTATGTGAATATGGGACTAATGTGTGCATTAAGTGTTTGAAAGGTTAAGTTCAAATGGCAAAGAAAGAGGCTCACAAAATATCCCATGAAGATTCAAAGATCTCTAGGGCGACAAGGTAAATAGTTTAGGTATCTATTTTATTTTACCGGTCTTGGAGATAGGCTGGAAGACCGGATTATAGGATAGACGCTGTACTATTAAGAGGGATCATGGTGATTGCTTGATCATGTTCAAATGTGCCCTATGGATCAATTTAGGATCATGCATGCACTAAGAAATTAAAATCAAATCAAATCAGTGCATTGTCGAAAATCCGGTAGTTCCGGTGTTGATTGGGCGGAACTACCGCAGGTCGTGAGTACCGCACCCGAGGAACTTTATTTCGAGAGCGCCCGAGTTTAACTTAGCCTATCGAAAACGGAAGTAGCGGATTGACTGCGGAACTACCGCATGTGCGGAAGTTCCGATACCCGCGGAACTTTATTTCCGAGAGCGCCGAATAAAACTTAAACTCGCCGAGATCGAAGTACGGGTCATGGAGCGGAACTTCCGGACGTCCGAAGTACCGCGATTTCAACGGCGGTAGTATCGCACTCATTGACCAACGGTCACCGACTCATCGACATAGCCGTTCGTCGGTCACGAGAGTCCGGAAGTACCGCGGTTTTACCTGCGGTAGTTCCGGATTTCCTGAATTTTCAGGATTGTTTATTGTAACGGCTATTTGAGGTTGGTGAGGGTATAAATACATCTCCACCAGAACTTGTACGTGTTGTTGAACCTCCATTGAATACATTTGAGCCTAGTGCAACCTCTCACACCTCATTCACTCACTTGTGCATTCATTTGAGGTAGTTGACCCAAAACTCAAGTGCATTGCATTCTAATTGATCCATTAGGCACTTGAGTGAGATCAAGCCGCTGTGATCTATTCTCTTGGTGCTTGCCAGCACCTAGACGGCTTGGTGGAGTTTCGGTGATCTTCTCAAGAAGATTGTGAGAAGGCCCAGAAGATTGTGAAGGCTTGGAGCTCGCCTACCCGGAGAGGGAAAGAGCTACAAATAGTGATCGAGGTGTTTAGGCTCATTCGTGGAGCCGGTCCGATTTGTTCGGGCTTACCTCAACGTGGACTAGGGGAGACCGGCAAGTCTCCGATCACCACGGTAAAAAGTAATCGTGTCAATTGTGGTTTGCTCTCTTGTGATCATTTTCATTCAAGCAACGCTCTTCATTCATATTACTTGATTGCTTGCTTAGTTAGAGTAACAATTGTTGTTCTCTACTATTCGATATTGCTCTTAGTCGATTACTTGTGCTAGTGATTGTTTGAGCCTCACTAGGTTGATTAGTGGTGTTAGTGTTATCTTGCTCTATTTATACATCAAGTTTAAAATTGCTAATTAGAATTAGACGAAGACCTTAAAACCTCCTATTCACCCCCCCTCTAGTCGGCCTCCTCGATCTTACAAGTGGTATCAGAGCTTGGTCTCTCATTTTTAGACTTAACCGTCTAGAGAGAAAAGGATGGCTAGTGAGGGTATAGCAATAGGAAAGGCACCTCTCTTTGATGGCTCAAATTATGCATATTGGAAAATTAGGATGTCTATTTATTTAAAGGCCATGAGTCCTCAAATTTGGAAAGTCGTAAATGAGAGTTACGTTATGGCTCTTGATCCGGATCACCCAACGGACCAAGACGGGCGTAATGCTCATTTAGACGCCCAAGCTATGAATGCTTTATTTGGAGCCTTGAACGCGGATGAGTTCAATAGAGTGAGCAATCTTGAGACGGCTCATGCTATTTGGACTACCCTTTCGGAAATACACGAAGGGACATCCACGGTCAAGGAGGCCAAATTGCATCGGCTTAGGATCAAATATGAGACATTCACAATGTTGCCCCATGAAGACATCAATGAGATGTACTCAAGACTCAACAACATTGTGAATGAGCTTAAGGGCCTTGGAACTAACCTTTCCGATCTTGATATTGTTCGAAAGATGCTTAGGGCCTTGCCGGAGAAATATAAAGTGTTGGTGACTCTCTTCCTCAACTCACCGGAGTTGGCAAGAATGACACCAACGTTGGGCAACCTCATCACCAACGAGCTCTACAAGAAAGACAAGGAAGAGATCTTGGAGCAATCTTCTTCCAAGAATAAGAAGATCACCGCCTTCAAGGCTAAAGAGTGATGAGTGAAGAATCCGAAGAAGATGACGAGGAGGACTCCGAAGAAGAACTTGCGCTTCTAGTAAGGAGAATGAAAAAATTCATGAGAAGACGCCCATATCGAAGCACAAGCCATGAGAAGACCAAGAAATGACATTCTTCCTCCAACAAGAAGTTTAGCAACATTCGTTGCTATGAATGTGATGAGAAGGGGCACATTGCCTCTCAATGTCCAACAAAGAAGGATAACAAGGAGAAGTCATCAAAGAAGAAGAACTACAACGGCAAGAAGAAGCTCTTCAAGAAGCTTCACAAGGATGGTAAGAATGAAGCTCATATTGGTGAGCGGAACTCCGAAGAGGAGTATTCGGACTCCGACTCAAGCGAGGACGAATCTCCCAAGAAGAAGGGGCTTGTGGGCATCGCCATCAAGGAGGCTCCATCACTATTCTCCACTCCTACATGCCTTATGGCTAAAGGGGAAAAGGTAAAATTGCTTGATGATGATGAGCCTTCATATGATGACTTGATGAATATGCTAGTTGAATTGAATGAATTTCTTGGAAAAGAAAAATCAAAGTTTAAGGTCTTAAAAAGAGAACACATCTCTCTCAAAGACTCTTATGAGGAGCTAAAGGAAGCTCATGATTTGCTTCTCCAAGAAAATCACAAATCTAGTACTAGCATTGGAGTTACTTGCAATATCTTGAATGAAATGTCTAGTATAGAAATTTCAAAGTCTAGCGTATCTACTTGTTGTGATGATTTACTTGCCATACCTTGTTCATCTAGTGTAGATTCTAGAAATGCTTTAAATCTTGTTCATAATGATGTTGTTGCTAATGAAACCAAAAATTTAAAGGAACAAGTGCTAAAATTAAACAAAAGTTTAGAGAGGGCTTACAAGGGAAAGGAAACCCTTGATAAGTTGCTAAGTGATCAAAGATGCTCCTTTAACAAAGAGGGACTTGGATATGTTCCCCAAAAGGGTAAGAAGCCGTTATACAAGCCTCCAAGGTTTGTAAAGGAGAATGGTAAGTATTGCACAAAATGCCGGTGTGTTGGACATGCTCAAGATGATTGTTCTAAGAATAACATGCATTCTATTAGTCTATATGATTCTTGTTATATGCTTAGAAAATCTACAAATGGAAATGTTATTGCTCATTTCATTGGCACTGATTTTGGGTGCTAAAAGAAATCCATTTGGGTACCCAAGACCTTGGTCACTAACCTCCAAGGACCCAAACAAATTTGGGTACCTAAAAGAACTTGATTTTCTTTTGTAGGTGAACTACAAAACCGGTGGAAGGCATTGGGTGTTGGATAGCGGTTGCACCCAACACATGACCGAGACCTAAGATGTTCACCACCTTGAGAATGGAAGCAATGACAAAATCACATTTGGAGATAATAGCAAAGGAAATGTATTGGGATTGGGTAAAATCGCTATCTCAAACGACCTTTCAATTTCTAATGTATCTCTAGTTGAAACATTAAATTTCAATTTGCTATCCGTTGCTCAATTATGTGATTTAGGCTTAACATGCTCATTCTCAAAAGAAAATGTTGTAATCTCAAAAGATAATAATAATGAACTAGTCTTCAAAGGCTTTAGATTTGGGAATCTCTATTTGGTAGATTTTTCTTCAAATGAATCTTGTTTAAAAACTTGTTTAATTGCAAAAACTTCGTTGGGTTGGTTATGGCATAGAAGGCTAGGTCATGTGGGAATGATTCAACTCAAAAAGCTTTTTAAGCATGACTTAGTAGTTAGCTTGAAGGATGTGAAGTTTGAGAAGAATCGACTTTGTAGTACTTGTCAAGCCGGAAAACAAGTCGCTAATTCTCATCCTTCCAAAAGTATCATGTCAACTTCTAGGCCATTAGAGCTCTTACATATGGATTTGTTCGGGTCAACAACCTATAAGAGCATTGGAGGTAATAGCTATTGTTTAGTCATTGTGGATGATTACTCTAGATATACATGGGTCTTCTTCCTAAATGACAAAAGTGAAACCTCCGGGATTTTCAAAAGTTTTTCAAAAAGGGCTCAAAATGAATTTGATTTTAAAATAAAGAAAATTAGAAGTGACAATGGTTCCGAAGTTCAAAAATACAAAAGTTGAAGACTTTTGTGATGAACTTGAATAAAGCACGAGCTTTCCACTACCTACACTCCGGAGCAAAATAGAGTTGTAGAGAGGAAACATCGAACATTAATTGAAATGGCTAGGACAATGCTTGATGAATATAATACTTCCGACAAGTTTTGGGCGGAAGCTATTAACACCGCATGTCATGCCATAAATCGCCTCTATTTACATCGACTTTTGAAAAGACTTCCTATGAGCTTCTTGTTGAAGGAGACCAACATCTCTTACTTTAGAGTATTTGGTTGCAAATGCTATATTCTAAGGAAAGATGTTCGCTCTCAAAATTTCAAAGTCGATGTGATGAAGGCTTCCTTTTAGGTATTCCTCAAATAGTAAAGCCTATAGGGTTTTTAATAAAAATTCGGGTTTAGTAGAAGAATCGTGTGATGTTCAATTTGATGAAACTAACGGCTCTCAAGAAGAGCATGAGAACTTGGATGATGTAGGAGATGAAAGTCTTCGCAAGGCAATGGAGAACATGCAAATCGGAGACATTAAGCCAAAAGAGGATCCAACATCACCAAGCTCATCTAGACAAGTAGAACCACCCTCCTCTTCCACAACAAACGATGTTCAAGTTATAGAAGATGAAGAAAAGGATCAACCGAAAAATATTTTCAAGATTCATAATGCAATAGCCAAGGATCATCCAATAGATCAAATATTGGGTGATGTGAGTAAGGGTGTTCAAACTCGCTCTAGAGTAGCTTCATTTTGTGAACACTATTCTTTTGTATCTTCACTTGAACCTAAGCGTGTAGAAGAAGCACTAGATGACCCGGATTGGATAAATGCTATGCATGAAGAGTTGAATAATTTTGCTCAAAACGATGTTTGGACTTTGGTGGTGAGACCCAAGGAGCACAATGTCATTGGCACAAAATGGGTCTTCCGGAACAAACAAGATGAGAACGGAATTGTGGTAAGAAATAAAGCAAGGTTAGTAGCTCAAGGTTATACTCAAGTCGAGGGCTTAGATTATGATGAAACCTTTGCGCCCATTGCTAGACATGAATCAATTAGAATCTTGCTTGCTTTTGCATCATGCTTTGACATTAAATTGTTTCAAATGGATGTCAAAAGTGCATTTCTAAATGGTACAATTTCCAAATTAGTATATGTGGAACAACCCCCGGGATTTGAAGATACTAAATACTCTAATCATGTGTATAGATTATCAAAGGCGCTATATGGTTTAAAGCAAGCTCCTAGAGCTTGGTATGAGCGCTTCAGAACTTTCTTGTATCAAAAGGCTTTAAAATTGGTAAAGTAGATACAACTGTATTCACAAAAATTATTGGAGATGATTTCTTTGTATGTCAAATCTATATTGATGATATTATATTTGGTTCTACTAATCAAGACTTTTGCAAAGAATTTGGTGAGATGATGTCTAGGGAATTCGAGATGTCGATGATTGGTGAGCTAAGCTACTTCCTTGGACTTCAAATCAAACAACTTAAAGATGGGACGTTTATAAGCCAAACAAAGTATGTGAAGGATCTACTCAAGAGATTCGGAATGGAAGAAGTCAAACCCATCAAAACACCCATGGCAACAAACGGGCATCTAGACCTCAACGAAGAAGGTAAGTCGATAGATTTAAAGCTTTATAGATCCATGATTGGTAGTTTGCTTTATCTTACCGCATCTAGGCCCGACATTATGTTTAGTGTATACATGTGTGCACGTTTTCAAGCTTCTCCAAAAGAGTGCCATTTAGTGGTCAGAAGAGAATTCTAAGATATTTAAAGCATTCCTCAGCATAGGGCTTTGGTATCCCAAAGGTGCAAAATTTGAATTAATTGGATATTCGGATTCCGATTATGCGGGATGCAAAGTGGATAGAAAAAGCACCTCGGGTAGTTGCCAATTTCTAGGAAGGTATCTAGTGTGTTGGTCATCCAAGAAACAAAATTCCGTGGCACTTTCAACCGCTGAAGCCGAATATATTTCCGCGGGAAGTTGTTGTGCTCAATGGCTTTGGATGAGGCAAACATTGTTGGATTATGGGATTAAATTTGATAAAATGCCTCTTTTGTGTGATAATGATAGTGCTATCAAAATATCCAATAATCCCGTTCAACACTCAAGAACCAAGCATATAGATATACGCCACCATTGCTTGAGAGATCATGTGAGCAAAGGAGATATTGAAATTAGCCACATCCGAACCGAAAATCAACTACGGACATTTTCACCAAACCATTAGATGAAAGCCGCTTTTGCAAATTGAGGAATGAATTAAATGTCATAGACTACTCAAATGTAGCTTGAAATCTCATTTCATCCATTTCTGCTCATTTGTTGTGCTTATATGGATTTTTATTGGATTTTCCCCTCTTTTGGTCAAAAATTTGTTTAAATTCATAAAAATTAGTTTCAAAATATAGCATTAGCTCAATTGATGCATAATGATCCTGAATGACTTTAGTTGGATGCAAAACTAGGATCATTTGCAAAATTTCAAGTTCTAAAAGTCAAATCTGAAAAGTTCCAGAAAATCCGAACTACCGCAGCTTCATTGTGCGGTACTTCCGCTCTCGACAGAAAAATCGAACTACCGCGGTGTAATCCGCGGAACTTCCGGATTTCAGAAAACGAACTACCGGCGATTACACGCGGTACTACCGCTTTCAGCGGATTTGTTGCAGCTTCCAAAACCCTCGATCGCCTTTTACCTCTCTCTCCCACTCCCAAACCGCAGACACCTCTTCCTCCTCCTCTCCCCTCTTCAAACCTCTCTCTCCCAAAACTCCTCCTCCTCTCCCGATCTTCGAATCCGAGGGGAGCTTTTCGTTTTTGGGCGATTCCTTGCACCCCCAGGGCTCCTCTCCTTCGACTCCACAAGGTAAATCGGATCAAATCCTCTTTATCTTGTTCTAAGGACCCTAGGGTTGAAATTAGGTAAAATTTGAAATGTAGCGATTTTTTTGTAGTTTCTTTGGGCAAAGTAGTTTGTTTGGGGTATTGGAATGTTTGTTCACACATGCACTGGATCCAATCCAAGAAATACCCCAAAAAGATTCGATTTTTAACTTGCCTAGAAATGTCCAGAAAACCGAACTACGGCCGAGCGGCCGAACTATCGGGTCCCTGGTTCCGCATGTTTAATGCCGAACTACCGGATTTCCGAAGTTCCGCAGCTTTGCCGCCGGCATTCGCTTTTTCCCGAATGCAGAAACTCATTGCTTTTCAATTTCAAACCTACTTTCACTTATCCTACCTCACACCTTGATTATCCTAATATGTCATTGAAGATGCCGAGGATGAAGAATGTTTCCCACAAGTCCTATGGGGGCACTGCTGGTCAATCCTCGACTCCTGCATCTCAGATAGCGGAGCATAAGGGCAAGGGTCCCGCCTCCGACCCTGAGAGTGACTCAGAGGATTCGCATGAGAGCGGATCCGAGGCCTCACATGAGAGCGAGGAGTATGCAGCTTCAGATGAGGAGATGCCTGCGGTAACTGCAGATGAAGAAGTAGACCTCTCCAAGATCACAAATGAGGACTATGCTATCCTTCGTCGCCGCAGTCAGTATGTACGCCCTCGCAACTCTATGAACCCCCAGTTTCATTCCAAGTTTCAAGAGAAGGTGTACCAAGAGATGTATGGTCCTGCTCGCAAGTTTGCTGCACACAAGTATGTGGATTGGGATCACTTGTCACAGATTGACAAGTTTAGCGGTGCTTATCAGCTCTTTCAGCAAGCCGATATTCATCAACTTGTTGCATTCAAGTGCAACTATATGGACAATATGATTCGGCAGTTCTATGCTACCCTGTATATCTCTCCCAGCTTTGAGCACCTGAGTTGGATGACAGGGACCCAGTTCATTAAGTGCACCAGGCACGAGTTTGAGTTGGCACTTGGGACGGAAACCAGTGCCTATGAGAAGGTGTACAGCAAGCGTGCTCTTCCTATTGCTGCATATTCAGAGTGTTATGACCAAACAGCTGAACGATCGTTGGGGACGATAATTGGTCTACTCCCTATTCCCAGCCTTGTCAACAGGATCATCAACCACACCATTTTTCCCAAGAGTGGAAATTATGATGCTATTCGTGGCCATGCGTGGAATGTGATTGACTACATTATGCGCGGCCAAAAGTTTGATGTGGTGGATCTTATCATCAGGGGAATCGACGCCAATAAGAATGACAAACAGAAAAGGATCAACTCTTCACCATTCATTATGGCTGTGATCATTCGCAAGACCGATACCGAGGAGCACTCGCACCCGCACAAGCCATACAAGCCGCGCGGCGAGCCTCCTGCTCTCGCCTCCGCTCGCTCCTCTCTCGCCTCGGCCTCGCCTCGGCCTCAGCCTCGGCATCAGCACGCTGATCCTCCCTGAGGCGAGGGTGATGTCTCACTATCCCAGATTTACTCCGCCATTCTCAGGCTTGAGGAGCGCCAGGATGTCTTGATCTCCACTGTGTCTTCTCTTGGTGATCGTGTATCATCCTTGGAGAATGCGTTCATCCGCCTTCTCCAGCTTCACTATGGTCGCCGCACTGTCGCCGTGGTCCTCCTTCTCCCAGGCAGCTCAGACTAGCTCCTTTTTGGTACCTCGATGCCAAAGGGGAGAATGAAGCAAGGAGAAGTTTAAGACTTTCTTATCTATCTATTTGGCTTTGTAATAAAGTATGGTGAAATGAACCATGTAATGAGTATGTGTTGTTTAAACTCTGTGGATGTTTAGTATTTTTAATTTCTAATGCATTGTGATGAACTATGTTATGCCCTTAATGCAATGCTTATTTACTTGTCTATTGCGTATCTTTGAATTTTTGGTGAATGTGCTGTAATGCTATGATGTAATCATGCCTGATAAATTCTTATAAAATTTGATGCACATGTTTAGGGGGAGCTCTTTCTTATTAGTTTCTAAATTGCAAAAATTCCCCATGTTCTAAACTGCTAAGATTTCAAAGATCTTTGTGATATACATCTTGCAATCTAGGAGTATATCCAAATCTTAAATTCTTCTCAAAATTTGTTTGTTGTCATCAATTACCAAAAAGGGGGAGATTGAAAGCATCTAGGCCCCTAAAAATATTGGTTTTGGTAATTAATGAAATTATGTGAATATGGGACTAATGTGTGCATTAAGTGTTTGAAAGGTTAAGTTCAAATGGCAAAGAAAGAGGCTCACAAAATATCCCATGAAGATTCAAAGATCTCTAGGGCGACAAGGTATAGTTTAGGTATCTATTTTATTTTACCGGTCTTGGAGATAGGCTGGAAGACCGGATTATAGGATAGACGCCGTACTATTAAGAGGGATCATAGTGATTGCTTGATCATGTTCAAATGTGCCCTATGGATCAATTTAGGATCATGCATGCACTAAGAAATTAAAATCAAATCAAATCTGTGCATTGTCAGAAAATCCGGTAGTTCCGGTGTTGATTGGGCGGAACTACCGCAGGGCCGGTAGTACCGGGCACCCGAGCGGAACTTTATTTCCAGAGAGCGCCCGGAGTTTAACTTAGCCTCTCGGAAAACGGAAGTACCGCGGATTGACCTGCGGAACTACCGCATGTGCGGAAGTTCCGGATACCCGTGCGGAACTTTATTTCCAGAGAGCGCCGGGAATAAAACTTAAACTCGCTGAGATCGGAAGTACCGGGTCATAGAGCGGAACTTCCGGACGTCCGGAAGTACCGCGATTTCAACGGCGGTAGTACCGCACTCATTGACCAACGGTCACCGACTCACCGACATAGCCGCTCGTCCGGTCGAGAGTCGGAAGTATCGCGGTTTTACTGCAGAGTTCCGATTTCCAATTTTCAGGATTGTTTATTGTAATGGCTATTTGAGGTTGGTGAGGGTATAAATACATCCCCACCAGAACTTGTACGTGTTGTTGAACCTCCATTGAATACATTTGAGCCTAGTGCAACCTCTCACACCTCATTCACTCACTTGTGCATTCATTTCAGGTAGTCGACCCAAAACTCAAGTGCATTGCATTCTAATTGATCCATTAGGCACTTGAGTGAGATCAAGCCGCTGTGATCTATTCTCTTGGTGCTTGCCGGCACCTAGACGGCTTGGTGGAGTTTCGGTGATCTTCTCAAGAAGATTGTGAGAAGGCCCGGAAGATTGTGAAGGCTTGGAGCTCACCTACCCGGAGAGGGAAAGAGCTACAAATAGTGATCGAGGTGTTTAGGCTCATTCGTGGAGCCGGTCCGATTTGTTCGGGCCACCTCAACGTGGACTAGGGAGACCGCAAGTCTCCGATCACCACGGTAAAAGTAATCGTGTCAATTGTGGTTTGCTCTCTTGTGATCATTTTCATTCAAGCAACGCTCTTCATTCATATTACTTGATTGCTTGCTTAGTTAGAGTAGCAATTGTTGTTCTCTACTATTCGATATTGCTCTTAGTCGATTACTTGTGCTAGTGATTGTTTGAGCCTCACTAGGTTGATTAGTGGTGTTAGTGTTATCTTGCTCTATTTATCCATCAAGTTTAAAATTGCTAATTAGAATTAGACGAAGACCTTAAAACCTCCTATTTACCCCCCCTCTAGTCGGCCTCCTCGATCTTACAGCAGGGATCCCGGCTGGGATAGAGGCTTCCAAACAAGCCCTTAAGAGGTATATTATTTAAATAATATTTAATAAAATTAGATCATATTGGTTTCGAGTAGAAAAATAGTACTATATCTATCTAATAGAAGCAGCTATGGTTTAATTCTACTAAATATTACTTAAATAATATGCTTGCTAGGTATGTGCGCTGGATTTATACTGCGGGACAAAGCAAATAGTGAATTAGGAGGAGCAATTGATATGGTAGGCAAGCGAGGGAAGATAACATAAGGTGGTGGTGTGCTTCGTATGATTTCCCCTTTTTTTCTTTAGTCCCAACGGTTTTCTGCCATCCTCCTTTGTTTGTCTACTTCTTTCTTTTTTTAAGTTTGCTAGAGTAAATATTTTCAAAAAAATGTTTGCTAGAGTAAAATTTATGCCTAAGAAATGATATTGATGTAAGTAAACATATGAGCCCGGTGGCACTAGGGATCCAAACTAACTCAAGGATCAATTTGGATTGATTATAGGAATTATGTAGGAAGTAATGCGATCCCTTCCCTTCGGATTTTCGATGGAAATATTGTGCTATAAAAAATGGGCATACATCAACTATGTGGTAGGAAAGGTTGGTTTTAAAATAAAATATGTTATATAGCATCTCAATTTGTGTTTATACGGTGTGTTAGTTCTAGGTTGGCAACCCACCTATAGGATGCCTAGACATAATTCTATTTTGTGAGTTTGAGGATTCCTTAGTTTATGCAATAAACACCTCCTATAAAATAATGTAATCTATCATTGCTTCTTCAAGGCCATGTGCACACTCCAAGTCTACAACCAGCTGGGTTGGTCAATTTTGATTCAGTTACCAATAAGACCTTTAGGGTCCATTTGTAACACAAGAATTTGCAAAAAAAAAGTTTAATTTCCCACATGACTCGAGAAGATTTTCACATTTCAAACAGGCCATTAGCATTTTTACAAGCTATTAACTTTTGTTGATTGTAAGCGATGTAAGATGCAGTTGGAGAGTAACCATGTATTTGTATTGAGCATAAAATTATTATTATTATTATTATTATTATTATTATTATTATTATTATTATTTGTCTCCAATTACACAAGTCAACTCATGAAAATCCTGACTACAAGGGCAGTGCGAAGAAAATGTCAACTGATAGACCACTTCAAAGTTAAAACTATATGATTCTTGCATAATGCAATTTGAATGATGATTGACCGCAAGGCCATCAAAATTACAGCAGGTGCATGATAAACATGTATATTAATCTCCTTCCTTTAAACCTAGATATAAGGATAAACACAGCAAAAGGCAATATGCTTTTGTAGAAAAAAAAGATAAGTAGCTATTAAATTAATGTGCATGCCAAATTATGATATTTTTTATGCACAACTGGTGCTTAACATGGTACATATAAACAATTTTTGTTCTTGGTCCTTCTTCCTCATGCACGGTAACCGTGAAAGTAACTTGCCAACCATGGAATGGGGGCTGAAGTCATCATGGACACAGACAGACGAGCTACAAAGGCAGGAGCTGGCATGTCACTCTCTTTTGAATCCATCTGATATAAAGGGCAACCACTTGGGAACGATGTTGGGTATATTCAAGGAGAAATTGCTAGGTATCCCAATATCCTTGAGTACATATCAAGGCTACCCTTTGGTGCCTACTTTGATGCATTAAATTATAGTGCAAATAGATGTATTCCTAGATCAAATATTTTAATTATATACAATAGCTATGTTTTAGGATTGAGGTCAGAAAACTTTCTTTTAAGAATTACCTTGGTGTTCATCAAATGCTATATTTTGATTCATATTATACACAAACAACAATAGGTAACCTCATAAATACAATTGTGGGTCCATTTCTTGTTAGTATTCATCTCTAAACATAAAGTGTATTATGATCTGCTTTGTACTATGAACAAACATACGAAAAGTTTGGATTGTCAAGTTCATAAAAAAATATCCAAACAAACCCAACAATAGGTTATTCAGGACAGCATGGCAGGTATTATCATAGTGTTAGGCAATATTGTAGATGAGATTAACCACGATAATTTAGAGTAATCTTATCATTTTAGCTTGTTACATGGACTATAGGTTTCACCTAAATATCTTTCTTTGCATATTACCAAAATATTACTAGTTGATATAGAATAATAGATCCACAATTATATATCATTGAGATACTATGTTATTTTTAGCAATTTTTTAATGTTACACAGGTAAATCCTGTATTATTCCGACCAAATTGTGGTTGAATTGGCAAGGCATGTGATCTCGAAGAAAAAAACTAAGGTTTTAAGTCGTAACATCTACATTTGATTAAAGTCCTATATGCTATAATTATGTGACATTTGTTTCCGTATGACATAATTCCACTACCTTGTGATAGTATAAATTATACAATAGATGTGATAAACAATTGTTTTCATATGCTTTCTTGAAAAGAATACCCTGTGGTTAAAATAAAGAACGGGGAAAAGGTGGAGATAACGTGTAATTACCCTGGATAGTTAGGGCATTCCCAATAGAAGACACTGCTTTGCTACATTTATACTCTCCACGTCACTAGAAACAGCTGTAGACATCACTCTTTCAATGCACAGTGTTTAACGGTGGGCCCATTAATGAATATACACCCCTCCTAAGTTTATGTCTCCCCTATCCTCCCTCACCCATCCAACTGATCCCATCTCCCTCTCTCGTGCTAGATCTGAGCCGGTGACCTCCTTCAACCGCCATCACCCTCCCATCATCGCCTCCTATCTCTCCTTCTGCAGATCTAGTCACCGGTGACCTCCTCTGGCCGCCGTCACCCTCCCACCATGGCCCCCTCTCTCCTAGATCCAACCCCCTCTTCTTCTCCCTCCCTACCGATTGGATCCAACCAAAGGACGACTGGTGGGAGGGCGATGGAGAAAGGGGGAGGGAGGGTAGTGGCTGATGAAGTGGGGAGGGAAGCTGGAAGGGAGAGTCGACAAAGGAAAGTGGGAAGAGAGGGAGGTGGGGAAGGTTACCATTAGGGAGGACGGTGGCGTTGTTTGGAGGTGTCAGAGACCATCGGCGAGGTGAGCTTGAGGGTCTGCTCACCAACACTCTGTAGCGTCAGCTTCACAGCCCAACACAATGTAAAGCATAGGTCTGCTTCGCCGGTGCTCTGCAATGTCTCTACAGCGAGTGAAAGGAAAACGCGTGGTATGGAAATTTGAATGCCCCAATACAGTGTCATCCCGTTTCCATGCTTCTTGGCCCTCTCAAAACAGCTATGTCTTACACAAGGCATTGCTCCCATCTCTCTCTTCCTTAATTCCCCTTTTACATCAAACTTTTGCTGAGTTGGCATGCTATGGACACTGCTGATGTAAGAGCATTGAGAGTGCCTTTATGGATATACAGATGGATGTGACAAGCATCATATGTTCCCTTTGTTTTGATTAACAGCGTCCCTGCTACGTAGTGGAGGGAAACCAACAGAAGAAATAGCAACTTCACACAAATATACTTTGATGCATGGCTTTTTCTAGATCCACTTTTATTTCAGAATGTACGAAGTACCTAGATTAACACATAAATATACATATAAATTTTCTATCAATAGTACTTTTTAAGATTTTTGATTTATATAATTTATTATAATATGTTTGTTATAAATATTATGAATCTTAAAAATTGTAAAAAACCACACACATAATGCAAAAAACGGCATCAAGCAATTAAACAGCACAAATCTAACACATGCGAAGATTTTGGCCAGTTCCCATATCTTTATGGAGGACACGTAAAGATAATAAAGAAGAACCACATGGCCTCTCCACTGGTTCCAAAGATTATTTCGGCATCAATATGCTTTTGGAATCTTCCTATGAAACAAATAACATTCTGGAACAGTTTAGGATAGAACATGCCTCAGTTGAAAGCGAGATTTTTCGCGCATAGCCAAGCTTGAAGCCCAATTAGCGCATGGGCTGCCCCTTCAACTCAACCCTAGTGAGTATGCTACTTGGTCAGGGAGCATTTAGACAGTGTAGTTAGTATTGACCACTACCACCAAATCCGTAATTCCTAAATTGATGAAGTACACATAATGGAGCTCAAAAGCCGATTACAAAATCTACTTTTTGAGCATCTTGAAACCGCACATAAGAAATATTATGAATGAATCACCTTACAAGAACATACGAGGGCCAGCTTTCTATTTTTTCGAACAACAAGTCGAACCCAATGAACAATCCATGCCCCTCTCTAATAAGGTTTGAAAGTTTTCAACACGAAAATAAAATGACAAATCTGGTCCGATGGCTCTTCTCAACTAACCACAAGATATCAGTACTCTATATTTCATCTTCGGTGCCATTGTAGGAGTGATGGGCACATGCTTCTCCGTACTGAGGTACATCTTTGACTCCGTGCTTCTTATCTTGACACTATACATTCAGTTCAGTCAGTCCCAGAGACTTATCCTTCTTAAAAAGGTAATCCACCCATATTGGAATTTTCTTCACCTGGCCTCACAGATTCAATACCGTGCTAAAGATAGGTTAGGTTAGCTCAGATGGTGGGACATGCTGAGTGCAGCATGGGGAGATATCCTGAAAGTGTTGGATCTGGTTCCACCATCATTAGAAAAGGCAGGCATTTAAAAAATACCAGGATACCACTACCAACCTCCTTCATGGGTCCCAGCTTAGACATCCATTCCATCCAAAGTATCATGTTGTAACCCGGGATATTTAAGACTATGAAATCTCCTTTTAATTTTTGACCCATGACCATTCTAGGTCGTTGCGCACTGTGTCACTGGGCATTTTTTTTCCAATTTTCCAATTTGCGGCAGTCTCATTTATGCTATGCCCTGCATCGTGTTCTTGTGTGTTTATTGAGCTTTCTTCACTTTTAGCGCCATGCACTTTGCTTCACTTTATAGCATAGAGAGACCGATTGTTGTCTTGAGAGTGAAAAGCAAGCGATATGGTGGAGCAAAATGCAAAACACGTGGTGTACAAACAATGCATCCTGAGTTTGTTAGAATTTATGTTCATTTATATGATCAATTCACTTTTGTATATTCACACTATTCATGACTGCATCAAAAACGTCTCCAAGCATGCAAATGTTGATATTCTTTATAGATAAATGGTAAACTAAATTAGAAAAGTATAAAATTATAATACTTGAATCTACAACGATTTGTATACTTATATTGGCAACATGAAATATGATTTGTCAATTGTAGTTATGGGTAATCCAATCCATGACAAGGTGCAAGTCATAGCCCAATTGGTAAGGCACTCAAATTGTCGAGACTCGAATATGCAAATCCAGACTCTCCTGTGTATTATGCACTAGTCCAGGATCACGCTAGTGCACACAGTGTAAACATAGATGAAATATCAACCATATCACAATTTACTAAGAAAAGACTCAAATATTATTAATATCAGAGTTGCGACCTTATGGCCAAGCTTACAAATAACAGTCTGAATGGTTTAAGAAACTTGCAACAGAAAAATAGAAATAAGCGTAGTAGCCATTTGACATGTCCATATGCAATTGACTGGGCAGCGAAATCCTAATCCGTGGGGTCGTCGAAGTATCCTCCTTAAGGTACCTCCTGCTGATATGATTCTTCTTCTTCAAACGAGCAAATATGGATATAGCCATGAGTACATAGAGTACTTAGCAAGTCGTTTATAATAAAAATGCAATATAGTATACAAGGTTTATCAATGAATGATTGAAAGGTTATTTTGCAGAAAGTAACAATTTGAAGTAAATACAATAAATACAATATAGTATGTGAGCTCTCGGGAGGAAGATGAATAGTATCCAACACCTCGAATAGTCGACACATGACAATACGAAGGATCGAACGGCTACAACAGACAACACTAATGAATAGTGCGCACACCTCTGGATGCTCGACATGTGGCTCAATCCGATTGACGGAAACTGGTGGCTGACGACTGTTGGATTGGCAGATGCGAACAACGTGGATGAGGTGGATGATGGCCGTCTGATGGGTGACACGTGTCACTCATGGGTAGGGTAGACGGCCTAGCAGGGCTAGACTGGGCTTGGTCGGGCCGACTTGGCCTTTTAGGGTTTTAGGGATTTTTTTGCCACAAATTCAACTAAATTCATTTGAGCTATAGAAAATAACAAATAAATCAAGAAAATTCCAAACAAATCCTTAAGACTTAGGGAACTCAAATAAAATACTTCCAACAAATGTTAAAGTATGTTTTAGTCATATTAAATCCTTTTAATTTATAAAAATTCCATTGAAGCTTTAATTAATCTAGAAAAATCGAACGGGTGAATTTTATTTTAAAAGCTTCAAAAAGGCTCTGAAAATTAGGATGTTACAAACCTCCCCCCTTAAATAGAATCTTGACCCCGAGATTCAGGATTACTAAAGGAATAGGTTACCAGGTGCGGCGTTAGACAGACAGTGGATAGCTTAGGATTTTAGAAAAATTTAGAAATTTGAACGGCTCAAATCGGAGTTAAAATGAGAAAGTTATGGCTTCCGAAAGATTAAAGAGGAGGGAAAAAGGAAAAAGCTGATTTCGGGAATTAATTTTGCACTGCAAAATGCTATTTATGATGTCATCAATTTTCGAATTTTCTCGAGCGGAAAACATATTTGAATGACCGGTGGTCCGGTCTCGTGGACCGGATCCACGGACCACGGATTCACCGACGTGGCACACCGGCCACATGGCGCCATGCGGCGCGAGGTGGCGCCACGTGGCCGCCCACGCGGCACAACCGCCACGCGGCGCATGCGCAACGCCTGCAGGATGGCGTGCCAGCGGCCTCGCCGGTGACCGCCGCCGCGGGAGGCGCGGACGGCGGCGCGGATGAGGGGAGGCGGCGCGCGCACACAGCAGCGGTGGGGTGTGGCGGCCGGCGCGAGGCTTGAGGCGGCGGCGGCAGAGCCGCCGGCGGCCGGAAGAGGAGGAGAGGGGTGGTGGGAGGCGGTGGTGAGGGAGGCCGAGGGGAGGCGGTATTTATAGGCAAGGGGAGGAGGGGCGGCCGGATTTTTGGAGCTTCGCCGGAGTTAATGCAAACCGCGATTAAAGGAAATAAAGGAGGGGAAACGGCCGGCGGATTAGGGGGAATTGATGGGGCTTCCGTTTCCAAACTTCAATCGGGAATTAACGCGAAGAAAAACGGCCGAAATCAAAGCTTGATTTTCGGTTTAATGGAGGTGGAGAGAGAGGGTGGGAGGAGGAAGAAGGTGAGGTTGAAGAAGGATATGACATATGGGTCCCATGTGTCATAGAGAGTGAGAGTTAGTGAAGGGGTACGGGCCATTGGATTCGTGACATGTGGCAAGTGAGTGGATGAGAGCCTTTAGATTTTATGAAGGGGTAAGTGATCATGTGTGGCTAGGATTAAAACGTGGAGAGAGGTTGATTTAATCTGAGAGCGACACATGGCGGAATAGGATTAATTTGATTTTTATTTTCGGAATAAATTTCAGCAATTACTAGAAACTTTATAAACACTTCGAAAAAAAATAATAATTAATGTCTAAAAATTCCAGAAAAATCATAAAATATTCCTGGAAGCATTTTAGACTTATTAAAAATATTTTTAATTTCAGATTTGAATTTAATAATTTTATAAAATACTTTTTAACTTTGAAAATTGATTTTAAATTTCAGAAAATTCTCAAATAACAGTTAAAAATTTAGAAAAGGCTAGGAAAAATATAATTTTCCCTTTTTGGCTTTAATAAAATATTTAAAATGCATTGTCTTGCTTTAAATTTTGAAATAAAACCCAGAAAATCAAATAAAATCCGAGTAAAACCCAATTACTTTAAAATAGTTAATTTGAATTTAAATTTTTCCAGAAAGCCAAATTTTTTGATGTTACAAAAGGTACTTTTGCAAAAAGTAACAATTTAAAGTAAATACAATAAATAGATTGAAAGTGAACTTTGAAAATGATTAATAAGTAAATAATCAAAGGAATTGAAAGTAACCATAAGTGAACTAACTATTCACTCCAATGAACCACCCGTGAACTACCATTCATGTAATGAACCTCCAGCGTACCAACCATTCACTTCCCCAAACTTAACCCAATCAGGTTTTGTGAAATATTTACCCCTTGTGTGAAATCACCGAGCATTATCCATAACCGGGGGCATGGCTATTCGAATAGTTTTACACTCTATAAAGGTTGCACAACTTTACCCACATGATATGACCATATTATAATGTCACCAGTATAGCATGCTTCCTTTGGCGTGTCGACCAAAAAGATCACAATAAGGCTTTCACAATGTTCAATCTTAATCCAGTTCCGCCTCGCTAAGGTTTCACCATTGAGTAAGTAAATCCCCTAGTCATTAATTGCCCCCCTTGCGCCAATGTGGATCTATGGCTAAGGCTAAACCACACTAATCTAGGTCCATCCCACACTGGACATATGGTTGTACGATAAGGCTCATATCACTGGTGCACAAAGTTAAGTCCTTAGACATTACCTAGGTGAAATATCCACACCCCAATGTGCAAACTACACCGTTTTACTGTACGATCATTCGCCTAAGTGAAAACCATTTTTGTATAGGCAACACCAATGACACTATCCATATCAAGGTGCACAAATTTTATAACTATGGCTAACCACCATGATTCAATATCTCATTAAGTCAAAAATAATTAAATAATCACATGTGATGATGAACCCAACGTACTACCAGCATGGCTAAGCATACTAAACATACCACTCATGTGACAACTAGTATTGTATTACTAGATAATTACCCATCCTATGGTGACAATAGAATCATAGCATTCAAATTATCAAGGAGAAATTAATCAATTAGGACAATAACTAACAAAACAAAGGTTTTATAATAAAATAGCGATGCATGATAATTTAAAATAAAATAATACATAATAGATTTAAAATCTGGGTTCAACATGATCAAAAGACATGACTTGCCTTGTCCTTGCTCAGTTAATGGCTCTTGATCTTCAAATCTTGCTTCAGCTCCTTCGAAGGCGTGATCTAACGAGAGAGAAAATGAAACGATACACAAAATAAATTCAAATGAACTCTAAAAACTTAAAAACTAGAACCACAAGATAGAGCTCAATTTTAGATGAATTTAAAAAAAGAACAGGGTCAATCGAAGTTAGGACGAAGGAGAACAGACTCTTAGAAAATCTAATCTAAAGAAAAAGGTTGAAAATTAGGAAATTCTACTATGTTGTGAGCTCAGTGCACGGAAAAGCTAGACTTCAGTGGACTCAGCTCATGGAACAGTGCACAGTGACTAGGCTTGGATGATGTGGCGATTGACATGTGGGGCCTATCTGTCAGCAAGACAGCACACGGTGAACTCAATCCGTGGGAATCTGAGGAGGTGCGGTCGGCGTGGGTGTGGGGTGATGCAGATGGCACATGAACCAAGGCATCGCCTTAGTGCACACGGCGGCACACGAGTGGGGATCGAGGGTAGCGACGGCTGGCTGGAGAGCGAAGCGGCGTGGTGAACAGAGGAGAGCACGGCAATAGCTGGACAGCTACTCACCGCCAAAAAGAAGATGATGGTGACTGAGAAGACACAGTGGCCAACAGCACCAGAGATGAAGGCGAGCACGGTGGCATGACAACAATGGAGTGTCGGGCATGGCTTGGCGAGAATGACGGCACTGCGGGATGCAGGAAACGAAGGAGGAGCAACAGCTTTATAGACGCAGACGCCGAGGAGGTGGCTCAGACACAACATAGAGTCCAGGACAGGCACACATGCCGAGGCAAAGATGATGTGGCTGGTGGTGGTGGAGTCCGAGGCAAACACGGCAGCAAGCTCTCGGGAGGAAGATGAACAGTAGCCAACACCTCGGAAAGTCGACACATGGCACTATAGAGGATTGGACGGCTATGATAGACAGCACCACTGCACAGTGCGCACACCGCTGGATGCTCAACAAGTGGCTCAATCTGACAGATGAAAACTGGTAGCTGATGACCGTTGGATTGGCCGATGCGAACGGTGTGAATAAGGTGGATGATGGATGTCCGATGGGTGACACGTGTCACTCATCGGGCAGGGTATGGTGGCCTAGCTGGGCTGGACAAGGCTTAGTCGGGCTAGCTGGTGGGCTTTGGCCCACCTGGCCTTTTAGGGTTTTAGGGATTTTTTTTTAGAAATTCAACTAAATTCATTAGACGTCTAGAAAATAGCAAATAAATTAAGAAAAATTCAACAAAATTCTAGAAAAATCCTTGAGACTCAGGGAACTCAAATAAAATACTTCCAACAAATATTAAAGTTTATTTTAGTCATATTAAATCCTTTTAATTTATAAAAATTCCATTTAAGCTTTAAAAAGACTCTGAACATCATAATGTTACACAAATGCCCCCACAAAAGTTGTGGCATATATATTTCATAAAAAAATCCATTTTTATATAAAAATAACACAGAATCCTTATAGTATAAAAATGTAATAAAATGGATCCACTTTAATTGATCCAACAATCAAATACTAGTAACTTCAAGTATGTCATTAATGCCACTACTACAAAAGGCTATATTGGACGCCTCATCACATAGAGTTTCCTCGAATCGTCTATGTTATAATTATCACACACGGTTTTACAAGCGTGACCCATGTACCGTCTGTGATACCCTACTATCGCAGACAGTTCTTGTTAATAACTATCTGTGATATTTCATAGACGGTTATTAATATGAACTGTTTGTGATAATTGCAGACATTACAAATGATTTTTAATTAGAATTGTATGTGATAGTTCATAAACGATCATTAATATAAACCGTCTATGGTAGTTATGTATCACAGATGGCTTGTGGTTGAAACTGTCTATGATATGCTTCCTTTCCTCGATACATGCCTTCAATCGTTTTGACTCTCAGATGCGTCTCTTCGTCTCACAAGCTGGATGTATTCCTTGTTGTATAAAAATGATCATCCGCCACCAGAGATTAATCATGTACAAGCATCTCACCGGTTGGCTATCTTGCTTGTCTCTCAAGCACAAATAAATGGCTCCTATTCTTTCTTGTCACCAACATTGATGGCCAATCTGGCTATCCTGGACAAGCACCTCGCTAGCCGTACGCTAGCGGATGCTATGGAAGGACACTATGCCAACAGTGTACTCCCTCCTATGTCCGAGGATTTGCCAAAGCAGTTGAAGGCCACCTTCCGCCGTCTTGACATCCTCCTCTGCTGTTTCTTCCAGTTAGTCTCCCACTTCCGGTGAGCTAACCTCACCATCGACGTGGTCCTCCACAACAATGTTGCATATATCTAGGAGGCTTACTATCACTTGGAGTGCTTAGTCAAGGCGGCAGACTACCGAATCAACCTTGCTGAGACCCCTCAAGAAAGGGAAGAGAGCCTATGGGCTTAATTAAGCTTGATTGTTCAGTCGGAGAGTATTCGGAAGACACTCAAACAAGCATGTTAGTGGGTGGACGCATTTCGGGCTTCGTTCGCTGATGATCCTGAACTATCCGATGCCAACCATGTCACCAACAAAATTTTGAAGACGGAGATTGCATGTTACCTCTGACAATAGAAAAACATCAAAGCAATTAGGTTTCCACTTGTTTGTTATCTTTTATAAGAAACAAATGGCCGTGCTATTTAGGCACCTATATGTAAAAGCAAGCGGTTGAATTTGTATTTACTCTCTTTTATATATGTAAATAGTCTTAGTATAACGACATGATGGCATTACTGTCCGGTAAAAAGCAACTAAGTAATACATATTTACTTCTGAGTCATTACTGAATTTGCATTTATATATATAAGAATAAATTTAGATTTTAGAACAACATTTATCATAGCCGGTTCGATTTTAGAACTGTCTATTGATCCGACAAGAGTTTCATGGCTTTGTTAGGTCTTCTAGTAAATATCCTTCTAGAGGAAAATATGTTACTGAGAACCACCTACTAATCCAAGAAGGTTCTTTGTCCATTCTAAATGGAAGTTGAAAGAACACATGCATGTCCGAACAATTGTATACTCTACCAAAGAGTAAGCAAAATTACAGTTTGTCCAGTGTGCAAAGCATCCTGATACAAGCCTAAGATGGCTCCAATGACGACGAGAGCATCAAGGTAAAGCAAGGACCTGATGCTTAGATGTTATGGTATTTGCCTATAATTCTCCATTTGAACCGAAAGGATGTAAGATTGTTGTAATGGCACTCGAAGGAGCGTAAGAAAGATGGAATGATAAGAATGATAAGACACGTTACTAATTCTACCCAGTGAAGAAATGTCGATACAATATTTGCAGACTTCGGTGCTGAACCGAGGAATATAAGGTTCGGGTTGAGTACAGATGGAATAAATCCTTTCGGTAACATGAGCAGCCAACGTAGCACCTGGCGGTGAATCTATGCATGTACAACCTTCCTCTTTGGCTTGTATGAAGCGGAAGTACATTTTTGATGTTCCTACTTATCCAAGGGCCAAAGCAACCTAGGAATAATATTGATATGTACCTAGCACCATTAGTGGAAGATCTTGCGACACTGTGCAACGAAGGGGTACAGGTATAGAATGCGGATAAACGAGAGAACTTTACTCTACGTGCAATGTTGTTCTGTACCATCAATGATTTTTCTGCCCTTAGTAACCATCGGGGTTAAGTACGAAAGGACCCAAAGCCTGTTCGCACTGCTTAGATTATACTGAGAGTGTGTGGTTGAACAATTTGTGCAAAACTATGTACATGTGACACTGTAGATTCCTTCCTAGATATCACCCATACTGCATGATGAAGAAATAATTTGACAGAAATAAAAATGATGACTTAGCACCAAGGCATTTTAGCAAGAAAGAGATGTACGATATGGTCAAGGATATTGATGTTGTGCTTGGAAAATAACGTAAGTTAAGGACCCGTCAGAAAAACATATGGAAGAAGATGTTAGTATTTTGGTTCTTGCCTTATTGGGAGCACTTAGAAGTTCACAATTGCATCGATATCATGAACATAGAGAAAAATGTATGTGATAGCTTGATTGGTCTCTTACTAAACATTCGTGAAAAAACAAAGGATGGTGTCAACGCACGGCGTGACTTGGTCGCTATGATCATCAGGACCAAGTTACCACCGATAGAGACTGATAAGGTCGCACGTATCTTCCCCCAGCTTGCCACACTCTGTCTAGGTCCGAGAGAACTGAATTATGTCAGTGCTTACATGCTGTAAAAGTTATGTTCAGTCACTTCGCCAACATGATGAAACTTGTTTCCATGAAAAATTTCAAATTAATTGGCAAAAAATCTCATGACTGTCATGTGCTAATAACACAATTACTTTCTATTACAATTAGAAGTATTTTGCCGAAAAGGTTCAAGTGACAATCATGAAGTTGTGTTATTTCTATAATGCAATTGCTAAGAAAGTCATCAATCTCGATGGACTAGATGCTTTGTAGAAGAAGGTGGTGATGACTCTATGTCATTTTGAGATGTATTACCCTCCATCATTTTTTGATATCATGGTACATCTCATTGTCCATCTTGTGAAAGAGATAAAGATACGCGGCCTGTGTTTCTACATCATATGTACCCATTCAAGAGGTACATGGGAATTTGTCGGATCCCGGAGCAACAACTCCGGAACTCACTGTGTAAATCGCACTATCCCAGGAGAAGTTAGTGCACACAGACTTAATAGGGATACATATCATGCGTAATAACCAAACTTTATTATAAAGCAAAGTTTACGGGCCTTATGGCCAAGTTTACAATAAGATGGCTCCTAACCAAACATAAAACTAAACAGTAGAAATTAAAATAGAAGGAGCAGCCCATCCTACCTACCCACAGGCGAATGACTATAAGACGTGGCCTATTCATCGAAATCCTCACCAAATTCAATGTAGTCATCCTTTGGCAATAGAATTAAGCAAGGTGAGCACATAAAGTACTCCACAAATTACACCAGGAGGTTTTAACAGAGTTAATGCATGCATAAGGATTGTCAAAGAAAGGCATAATATGGTTATTTGCACAAAAGGCAACATTGAAGTAAATACCGTAAAGTAAGTGTAAAAACTGAATTTGATACAGTATGTAAAAACAATCATTTTAACTGAAATAGTATCGTTCGTGCAGGCACCAATCTCACACTAACCTATCCACGGGTATCCCACCCGGACCATCTTTCTAAAAGATTCCACAAGTTTCCATAAACTAGATTGTAATAAAACCAAAGTATAATCCGTGAAAAATCATACTCATTTTAACTGCTCTATGGTAGTAACACCCATTTCACTCCGATATTACTGATTTTCCCAGGAGCAAAAGTGCTCCAAAATGCACCTCTCTAGAAGTAACATGTTGCGATGTAATTTTTGATCATTTTGGGGTGTGGTACTACCATTTCTTATTTGTAGTCATACCGCACTATTGTAGTACCACCCCTGAACTTGCGGTCATACCGTTTTTCCTGAGAGTGCATGGTTGGCTTTAGAAATTAAATTCAAATGCATGCATGACCTATAGTTGATCAAAATGGCACAAGAAAATGACTTTCAAGGTACTAGCCATGATCTCTCTTAATAGTACAGCGTCTAACCTAAAATCTAGTCTTCCATCCAATCTCCAAAGACCGGTAAAATTAAAAGAGATCATAGACTACTTATACCTTCATCTTGCTCCATGTCGACCTTCTTGTCACCCATAGCCTACATCTCCAGATTATCAAACAAATTCTTAGACTAAACCTTTCAAATACTTGATAAATATGTTAGTCCCATATACACATATTGTCATTAGTTACTAAAATATTTTTAGGAGTCTAGATGCTTTCAGCGAACCATTCATGTTTACTTTGTTTTCCCACTAAAGTAACAGTTGCGTACCCCTATTTTTTCACAGGCAATCGAAGAAGAGATGGAAGAGCAATGAGTGGAGGGCGACACAGGCCTCGTGGACGAGTGCTTGGGAGCAGTTGGTGAGGACAGGGGTTGAGCAAGAGCGATGGTCGTACAACCCAGACACGTACCGCTTGAACTTAGATGGTATGTGCCACGAAACCATTGCAGACTTATGCGTCTCCCTATGCAGGCCTTGCATGTCGACAGGCTGGCACTCGGTCCGGACTGACACCGTGTGACACGATAGGACGAAACGGTAAAACACTTGAAGTTCGTATTTATATCCTACTATTAGAGCATACACACCAAACATGTTTTGCCTGTTGTCGCAGATCAACCAGCTGCACTGCATTGCATTTGAGAGTGGAGTCGCACTATGCTACGGACGGTCAAGCATGTTTGAATGATTGCTAGGATCCGTCCACAACATGTATGAGGACGCCAAACAAGCACTAGGGCCATCAGCTGCAGGCGTGCTAGCAATGTGTTTATCTTGGGGGCAACGGACCGCTACATCATCTGTTGATAGCTTCATCCGCACATCCTACCTCGTCGACGCACCTCCTAGCTTCGGCCGCTCACAATCCATGCAACGCACTGCTCAGATTTGATGATTTCATAATCTATTGTAATCAGCAAGACACCTTATTTTCGTTGCTTTTCATACATGTTATCTTCATGCAAGACATTCGCGCCAACACTATTCTACTCCCGTCTTCGTTGTGGAGGCAGCCTGAGCCCAGACCATCCTCGCCGGGGCAACGGGGATGAGGGAGCACTCTACTTCTGTCCTTGTCATGGAGATAGCCCGAAACACAGGACACTGCAAGCATTGATATTGACTCCCCTGTCCGAGACTGTGAGGTACAGTACAGCATGTACACACTCGCAGACCACCCGCATCTCCAGCAGTGTGACAAGTGGTATGATTAGACATACGACAACTACACGGTCCACCAACTACGCGGCATCTAACTTCGATACAGCTGACTACCATGGACCGTAGTACCTAGGAGATTCATTGTCCGCGCAACACGTGACACCGGTGTTTACAATCATGGGTTTCATTTCAGTTCTATCTTATGTCGGCCTAACGAAACGTGTTTCCCTCCAAAGAATGTTAGCAATTAGCGGAGGACTAGGTGCAGCAGATGTTCAGTGCACAAGAGATTAGACCCAGTCAATTGTACGGTACACTTGCTCCCACTCAATCACCATCGTAATACGACTTGCACGACGTACGATGCTCTCCCGATAGACCGACCTTCCCTTAGGACCAGCTTCGTCACCAGAGGAAGCAGACAACAGACAACTCTTGACCCGTTACTACATTCGGTGCCAGCTTTTCAATCCTAACAGGTCAAACTTAATTGTGTACTCGTTAATGCTTTGTACCCGTTGTAGCAAATATAAATGAAATTTGTCAGTACAAAAGCACTTGTTTTTACAGCCTTCCACAGAAATTCACCTAATTACGTCCATACGCTTTTTACCACCTCCCGCTCGCGTACATCGCCGCTTGTTGCCCACCCAGTGTTGAGCACAGGCGGGCTCTTGCCGTCGTCGCCGCTTGTCCTCCTGTGCCAGCTCGACTTGCCACTCGGCTCGCCTCCTGGCAAGCTAAGGGTGCGTGGCCGATGACACATGCTGTTTACCGCACCTTCTAAGTTTAGATAGGAGTTTATTTTTATAAAAATAGATGTTAGGGGACTAAAATTAAAAAATATTGCAATAGTACTATACACGTAAACAGCTCGCCACACGGCACAACGAGCTACCCGACAACCGAACTAGAGAAGACGCCCAGAACGAAACAATCCTGTCTTTAAGCAAGAGCCCAAAGCGACGAATCTCAAGCGGGGAATACGTAAACGCTGGCAAAAACAAAAGGCGCTCCAGCGAAGTCCAGTTGTTCCGGGAGGAGCAGGGATGCGAGAGAGGCAGGGTGAGGGACGGAGGGAGCATGCCACTCAACGCAGCTCACTCGCTGTCTCGCTCCCTCATCACTAATTGCTCCGGAGTAACATGCCCACGAACTCTAGGCTGGCGTCCAGTGCAGGCACATGCCCCGTGCCGGTGGACCATCACGGAGCGCCACTGGCCGCGGTCAACTCATAACCACCACCGGCTAAGTACATCTTTTTTAGCAGCACTTAACAAGGAGTGCAACCTAATCTATTCTATCAATTCCCTCTGGAGCCTGGAGCCGAACAAGCCGCTTGTTCGAGACAGCGTTGGCCTGTGATTTTCATATGCCAAAAGCCGTTTAATAATCTAATCTATCAATTCCCTCTGGAGTCTGGAGCCGAACAAGCCGCTTGTTCGAGACAGCGTTGGCTTGTGATTTTCATACGCGAAAAGCCCTTTAAAACGTATTATTTTTTTAATATAATTTTTATTTTTTATATATTATCTATAAAGATACAACAGTGTTTCTTTATTATTTCTCTTTATTTTCTTTTAATTGAGTACGTCATAAAAAGATAACAGCAATGTTATTTTAGTTAAAAGTCAAAAACAATATAATATAGCCTAAACAAGGAAACAGAAACCATGGTCATTTTTGCAACCTGCAGTACAATCTAATCTATCAATGGCATGTGGTATTTACAGCGAATTGACGTACTCGACGACCTGGGTCTCGGCGGGAAGCAGCAGTAAACGTTCTGGTACCAAGTGCTGGATCTGGGTGCCGCAGATGCGACTGTCTGTATTGAATGCAGATGCAGCCCAGATAGGCCTAAAACGAAGGTGTATCTACATTTGCTAGGTGTATGGAGAGGCAGACAGATGCAGAATCTACATTTGCTAGCTGGTTGGACCAGCTCATGTGGAGTGGTGGCAGGGTTCTTTCTTTCACTGGGGAGGGGGGTAGACGGGCGCCGAAGCGTGCTCCGGAGCTGCTAGCGGCTTGATGTCCCGGCTGCGCATGTACGCCAGGAACTGCCCCGGCAGCTCCTCCAGCAGGGACTGGACGACCGAGATCTGGCCGCCTGCACGGGAGGCGATAAATGTCAGTGATGAGATTTACAGAGATGTTTCAGGGGGGGTACCACAGCTGGAGTTGGTTGATGGTAACGGGTGCGGATCGGTGCTGGCTGACCTTGGACTTCCCTCATGGGGACAAACTGGACGATGTCGCGTGTCGCAATCCTGCCAGTCGAGCTCTCCAGCCGCTTGCCGCTGTCCGCGTCTAGGATCTGCCAAAGAGAACTTTCAGTTAGACATCGGTGGTGCTTTATGTTGGGAGTGGAAAATAACATCACAGAACTGCGTCTTCCAATCCAACAGCCTTTGTTTATCAGAGAAAACAAAGTATGCCATAGGTAGACAGGCTTTCTGGACACAAGGTACTGCAGATGCAATTAGAAAAAGTGCAGCATCATGGTGCGACAAACTGCCGGACTAAAACTACTGACAAATACCCAGATAGGCAGACTTACAGCGTACACAACACACGCACATATTCAGGATTAGTGTTGGCACGCAAATATTCAGAATAATTTTCTTGTCAAGAAGGGACTCTTTATCATATATGAAGAAAATAAATGTTTTACCTCCATTTGTTCAAAATTAGCATTTCCTACGCCCACAATGAGAATTGACAATGGCAAATCTGATGCCCTCACAATAGAATCTTTTGTTTCTTGAGCGTCAGTGAGAACTCCATCCTGCAGAAATGCTCAAGTGAATTTTCTGAACAGAGGTCACATGGGGAAACCTGGTTACATACCGTGATAATGAGCAAGACAAAATATTTATTGTTTCCATATTGCAGGAATTGCTGGCAATTTCTGCAGCTTTGTTGATCACGGGCCCGAACATGGTTGGCCCAGCAAGAAACACTGTAAGAGTAGCGGAGTATGCTGACATGATGCCTTCAACTCCAACGACCTGTGACAGAAATAAAAAATAATAACATCAACGATGGTCTAAGAAATATAAATGCTATCAATTGTTTAATTAGAAAATTCATAACATCAGTCTGAGCAATACAAATGCCATCTATATTTTGCCCCATTTTTTTGGCAACATTCAGCAAGAATTCAACAATACCACACACGATTTGTAGCACCATAGTCGTGCTAATAGGTGACACGGTGTTATTACAAGAGTGATGCCATTGAATCAACAGGCCCCAAATCTTTACACTTTTAAACACACACATGTAAAGAGTAAATATGTGTAGTAATTATGAAGGTGAATGGGACAGGGAAAATATCTGCAGGTATATGAAATCCTGAATCAGCAATATCTACACAAAAAACATTGTAGGAAAGGCCAAACACAGGAGGCTATTTGCAGCAGAACACAATTGGGCTTAAAGCACTACATTCTTGTGTTGGAAGCTCTACTTGTTCTATTAAATATTAACACTACTAATAAAAAAAATCAAGCAGGTATGTGGAAAGTTCAATGGTTAGGGACTTAGGGTACACGAATATTCAGAAGTTGCCTTATAGGAGATAGTTAATGTTGGTACCAATGTTGCATGGTATTTTCTTTTCACAAGAATTTCATGCACATTTTGGCGCATGACCGCTGTTAGCCTGTGACAAATGTCTTTTGATGAGTATGCCATTGTTAAGGGGGAGGACAAAGGGTGTGTTCTTTTAGGTTTATAGCTTAGCTTTCTACAGAGAACTAACTTTCAAATGAAGTATCTTTTTAAAGTAGGATCTATAAGTTGATTGTAGTAAACACTGTCCCGACTTTATCTATATCGACCAAAATCACACACGAGTATTTCTCTCTCTGTACTCTCTCTCGAACAGCCAGAATTCAAAAACTTAAACTAAAAGCCATAAGTTATAGCCCAAAAGAACCCACCCAAAATATTCACATGAAGATTTATTAAACATGGTCAAAAAATAAACAATAACTCATCAGACATGAATCTCACCTCACAGTCATTGGTAGTTGCATTCAAGTTAAAACAGTGAGATATATATCCTTGTAGTGTCTTTGCTCCAAAACCCCATGCAGGAATCGCCTATCATTGTCATAAAACTGCAGAACTTCGCCAGCCCCTAGAATTGCCTGGTAGGTTAAATGGATCAATAAGCATGCTTTTTTTTGTTTCAAACATAATTTAGCAGATTAGACGACCGCTGACCTGCTGGTATGAGTTCGGTCTGCCAGAGGGTCAATGTAGTGCAAAGACTGTGGTGCACGGGGTCGCCATTTGAAGCTGGAAACACATAAGGAAATAAAGGACGGATGTAAAACAGATATGATTGACATACAGCTATAATTTAAGCTCACAATTAGAACTAACCAGTAAAATCTACAGCCACCATAAAATTGAGCTCAAAACCACTGGAAATATAGTCCAAGAAAGTATGTTGTACTTTTTCCTGGAAATTATCCACGAACAACTGTCCTTTCAACTGAAACACAGATTGGATACAGCATGAAAGGTTAGATGGAGTGACTTTTTGTTCAGTAGATTGCATCATATAAGAAAAAACCAAACCTTTTTTTGCCCCTTATGGCTGTAAAAATTTGCTCCAGACTTTGAATTATATAGATTTTCAAGCTGACCGATAGTTGTCTGGAAGGCCCTATTTGTCAAACAAGCAAGGGCATAATTAAACTCGAACTAATGGAAAAAAGATATAACAAAACACTTCCTTAGACAACCTACCCAATAATTTCATGGTCACCACTGGAATCAAAATCAAAACACTCAACTAGCAGTGGGTTATCCTGAAATAAAATAACAGATTAAAAAAATCAGATCAACCTTGAATTACACATGTTCTAAGCAATGCTAAAACAAATGTTCCTGTACTCAGGAATATTTACTTGCCTTGCTACCAAACTGTTGTAATGTTAGCGTTATGGGCCTCCAAACAGGGTTTAAGTTGTCATTGACCACTTCTGTTTTACATATAGGAATGGGACCAGCAGTTTCTACCAGTCTTGATATTCTCAAGAAGGGATCCTGCATAATCAAAATCAAATAAAATTTTTGAGAACTGCAACTAATTGGCCAACTTATAACATTCTACTTTACCAGCCAAGGAAGTTATTCATACACTTTTGGAAAACACATCCTTGTTTTCCAAGTTCAGGCAATGGAATGTCATCTCAACTGCCATCCTTGAGGAAGCACTTTCTTCAGCATGTACTGTCACTGTTCCCAGAAGGGCATGTCCACCACTTCGGAGGTTCAATGTGAGGCTATGGTTGAACTTTGTGACAATCTGTGAAAAGAGCAAAGGAGAGCAAAATAAATATCAAGAGAAGACATTCATGTTTCTCTTCTTCATTTGCATTTGTTCAGAGAAATTGTATACTGCAACTAGTTATTTTTTGTGGATGTTGTACAACCTCTGATAAATTGCAGCACGCTTCCCCTAGAAAATCTTGATGAGACAAGTTCAACGTCTGCATAAAACAACAAATGCAGGCTTCAGAAGTCGCATCTAAAAGTTACAGACTAGAAATTCTTAGCAGGCTATACTGTTACTGTCTTAGTGTCTTACTAATAACGCGTGTAAGTGAATGAGGTAAAAGATAAGGCCTATCTATGAATGAGGTAAAAGATAAGGCCTGTCTTATCACTTGCTAAATTCTTCTGCAAAACAAAACAATTGAGACAATTCTACAGCCAGCTCATCACCCAGCTTGTTTTGAGCAAATATTAACAATGGAGACAATTCCACAGTCACTACGTAACCCAGCTTGTTTCGAGCACATATTAACCATGTGTGTGTACTGTTTATGTACAGCTTGGGACATTTTCTCTTTTGATGAGATGTTTCATTATGCAGGGTAGAAATAATCGACTGCCAAACAACAGCTAGCATGCTCAGTTGGGTGTGGGAGAATTCCTAAAAGCATGAGGCCCCAAACACGTATATAATATAATATGTAATCTGGTTATTATGTTTAACCCCTATTTACTCAATCTATTAGTTTAGGAGGGCTAACTGTTGGTTGGGTAAAGGTGAATCTTCATGTAGGGATTTTTTTTATAAGAAACGGTCTACTGGATTTCTTTACCACTACCTAGGCATCTAGACTAGCATGTTTAACATTCTGGTGGAATAAAATAACAAAAAACTGTGGCTCGATTTCAAGCATGGCTACACAAAAAAAAAGTATTCAAATTGAATAGGGAGAATTAAGGGCACAGAATATACCTTCACTGGTGTATTATGGTACCTTGTGTCAATGTCATATATCCTGAAACTACCATTAGCCCAAAAAGGAGTCATAAGTAGGAGCTTTCTACAAGTGATATGTATATTTTTATCTTAATGACTTACACGAGTGGCTGCACAATCTCAAATTGGTAATTTATTGTGGCTTTTGTGATCCATGAGGGTTCCAGTGAATTCAATATCACTTCAGTACGGCCAATCTCTTCTAGCCTTCCGTCCATTTTTGTGTAGAGCACTAGCATTGGGTCACTCTACGGCAAGTATGCAGACAATAGTTAAAGTTGGGGAAAATACACAAGAAGAATTAAGCACCACAGTTTTTGGTTACACATATATGCTGTAACAGATTTTTGACACTACAATGAAAACTTGAAAGTGGAATTACCTGCATGTTTGTATTGTAGCTGGTGCAAAGCCACAGCATATTTCAACATAATTACTGAATATAAATATAGTGGCAATGCAATGATCTTCAGTGGGCAAACATAAATATCAGAGATTGAAAGATAGCAGCTTTCATGGAAATTTGACTATTTGAAGATGAACTATTGACAATGTAGCATGTTGCTTTCTGGGTTGGTGCCTTGGCGTTTCAGCTATTGACAATGCAAGCCTTTTTTTTTTTTGTTTTTTGTTAAAATTTAATATTTGCCTGCAACAAATAGTTGTTACACTGGAAATGTTTCTCTTTTATTACATAGAACTTAGAAGGTTAAACTAGAAAGTCCTTGTTTATTGCCCTTGTATCACAACTATGATCATAAAACTGCAAGGCGAAGTCAAGGATAATTTGAAAAGTTAATCACTGTTCCTCTATGCACTTTTTGGGTTCTAAAAAAGACGACAACAGTACAATTAAAGGGTATACAAACGGCACCTTAATACAGAAGCATAAAATTGGATAGCTTTACACACATTAACTTATCATTCGCTTTGTTTCAAACTTACCATTGTTTGCAAATAATACCCAACATTGCAAAAGTCGGCAACACCTATTTAAGATCCAACATAGTTTAATTTTCTAAGTTATGCTAAGGTTCTGGAGTCTGGACCAATAAAATCGACACACTAAGTTGCACTACTAAAATAGAAACAGGTAGAGATTGAAATGCTTGGAAAAAATATAATGGCGATTTGTACCTTGGAAAGAGCATCCATATTCCTCAACTTCGATGCAGAAAAAGATAGCTGCATTAGAGGAATAATGCAACATGTCAGCGCAGGAGATCAGATTGACATCCACAATCCACTAGTTGAGAACATGTTGGCATGCTTGGTGCTACAGTATCGCTGGCTGGCACAGATAGAACTTCAAATTCACACAATTCTCCAACTCTTCAAGCATATACTATACTATCCTTTGACATGCATTAAAATCACGAAGAAACAATTCTAGCAAAGCAACTCTCAAATAAGAAACAACCGCACAGCTCTTTTATCCATTGTCACACAGCATGCACAGGCCACAGTGGATGTGGGGCAGTGGGAGCAAGGCATGGGTGAGGAGTGGATAACTAAGAAAGATAATGCGTGAACATAAATATCTCCATGTAGGTGGGCATACAAATCACTGCAAGCATATACTATTCTTTTTCGATATTCCAAAAACACAGTATAATGTTTCAACGACTTTTTATTTAAAGGGATCGAGTAAAATCCTATAAAAACTAGTGTAAAATTAACTAATCGTTCGGTACGTAAGGTGTAAATTTTATCCTCCGGGCAGCACGAGAAAGTGCACGCACATGTAACAAGTCATCGGGTCAAACGATCACCGGTTAGTGCCGACCACCCTCTGCACACGTCGAGTATCTGCCACCTCTAACATGGTTTCGTTTTAAAGAAAAAGATCGACATCCACCGCCCACTCCAACCTAAAACGTATTCGATCTTTCCTAATCAACTTCCAGAAAAAGGCCCCAGCGTCAATTTATTATCGAAATCAAAACGATATTCTATTCGAGACCAACCCATCAAAATAGAACGTGATCTCCATTTGAGGAACCGTATAGAGAAACTGAAAAGTATTACTACTTGAGTATGATCTAGTTCCTGCACAAGCAGGTAAATGAGAAACCGCGTGCCTTTCTGTAAAATGGAAATCCTAAATAAAAACATATTTGCACGCATGCATCTCATGAAAAAAAGAAGCATAATTCTACCGAAAATATACAATGAGGATCCAATACTCATATCCCAAAACTCACTCCACGTTGCCGAAACCGATCGCGACGGCCCCAATTCCCCGAAACCCCACTTCAAACGCGAGCAATTCATCAACGGGGAGCGTCCACGACTAGCGAGCGCTGGGAGCTAGGGTTTCCCGCGGGACGACCGTACCTCGAGGGGCGTGTAGAGGCCGCGGAGGCCGCGCGTCTGGAAGAAGAAGTCCACCGCCTCGTTCGGCCCGCCCTGCGCCGCCGCCGCCTCTCCGGCCGTTCCGGGGCCCCTCGCAACTCCGCCGCCGCCCACGGCCTCCATGCCGCCGCGCACGTCGCCGGAAAAGCATCCTCCCATCTCCGATCCCCCTCTCCCTCTCGAGTGTCGACTCCTCTCTCTATTTCTCTTCCCAAGTCCCAACGTTACGAGTCTAGTTTGAGATACAATTTGCGGTCAAATGATCGCTCTACTGGTCTTCGGGGACACCAGGTGAGGGGTATTTATAGGGTGCGGAGCACGCGAGGTCAAACGGGCCCGCTGGTCAGTGCCTCAGGACTTTCTAAGGAAATCTTCCTTTTTGGGATTACGCTGAGGAAGAGGTCTGTACAAACGCCGGAACACGTACGGAATTTTTTTTTTGACGGGTAATCTCTACGCGCGTACCAAGAAATTCCATATAAAAACCAACGCGTGTTTCCATGTTGGGAAAGTCATCGCTACTGTTTAGTTAATCAAAATGGAAGGGATTAGAGGTGTACGTCCATTTTAATTCGGATATAACTCAAAGCAAATTTTCGAATATCCGAACGTTTTGTCAGGTACAGAAACGGAGTCGAATATTTTTTGTCGGATATGAAAACGGATTCGGAAAAAGTATTATCTGACAGATACGGAATTATTTGGGTATTTTCCGGATAGTTACCATATACGAAAACGGAGTCGGATACCTGATCTCTTCGGATACCGAATACGAAGGTCTTATGGAATCATTTGCTAAATATAATGAAGTTAAATGAACTAGTGATGTACTTAACTACATAGTTATGGGCAATTCGTACTTTTGAACCATGTGACATGTAGCTAGTTAGCTACTACTTATTTAACTAGCCTCTACCATTGACTTGCTACTTTGCTAGCTAGAATTTACTAGTTGATTAACTTGTCTCTGTCACTATGTGAAATTTGCTTTTGCGCATTATCCGATTAAATATTTGTGACCGAAACTAACTGTATTCGAAGCGGCATATATTCGCTTCGTATTCGTGACTGAGAATATCCACATTCGTATTCGTATCCGGTACTATCCGTATCCGACTCCGACAAAAAATATGAAAAAGGATACGAGATAAGCAATATTTGTCTGTATTCGCTCCGTTTGCACCCCTAGAAGGGATGAGAAGCTCAAAAAAATTGAAAGGGACACTACTATAGAAATACTATTAGTAGACGCCAAATCATAGACGGTTTGACAAAACCGCTCGCGGACGCATACTATGGCATACGATTTTAATTTGGAGATAAATGCGTGTTGTTAGTGTCAAAAACGAGTATCATAAACGGTTCTTACCGATGAACCGTCTGTGATATTTGCACCATAGACGGTTCGAAAATCGTCTGTGATGACCTCGTATCATTACTGATCCATAAATTCAGACGGCTCACAAAATCATCTGTGATGACGTTTCTAAACCGTCTGTAATACAGTTTTCTGTAGTAGTGAGACGACAGTCGAAACTAATATCATCCGTCTAGCTATATTTACCATCATAACTTGATCACGAGTTGCCATCACTCATAAACATACGATCGGCAGTGTTGCCCACAGGTCACATTGATTCAGGTTCGGGGGGAGGGATTTGAACTTTGAGGCCTTGGTTAGGAAGCCTCAAATCTTAGCCCATCCACGTATGTAGGCTGAGAGATTTTAAGTTTTCCAAACAGGTCTTGAAGGTGTGGTACATCCTATATATCCAGAGGATACCTTAGCCCCCTTGTATGCACAGCACACATAAGAGAAACGGATGGACCATCGTTAGGAATAAAAGTGATATGAAACCAATCCAACTACACGAGATTAGGAGTACTGCTTTAGATTATGTGATACTAGTCAAGACAAAATATCTATGCTATATTTATCAATGCAAAGTCCGAGTAAATTCAAGTAAGCTAAATATGCAACTTTCCCTTCTAGTTTAGATAATAGTGACATCTGATGCTCTCTAGCTCGGAGCGTGACAAAATCCTAGATCCGCTCTACCATAGCGAGAAATTAGACGTTGAGCTAAATATAAGCAAATAAGTATGTAATTTTCTTTCAAATCAACCGAACCTACATTATGTTTTGTTGCCTATGCTATATTAGAGGCTGGAGTAATTGTGATGTTATATATATTTTTTTCTTTTGTATTATTGTCTATTTGCCATCGGCTCCCTGTATACCTAAATCATGACTCCGCCCTTGTCACCCTATCACAGGAATATCTGATCCAATAATCGATACTTGAATTTTCAAGTTTGGTTGGCATCTGATTCGTTTATCGGAAATTTTGGTCCCGTTACTCCCGGAGGTTCTTGGAACGGCCAATGGCAATATCTTGGAAAGCACTAGGCGCAATACTCCCCTAGGTTGGAATTGGATACGCGGTTGTGTTTGATTTGAGTTGCCACGCTCGTGGGGCCAGGAAAACGTGGCCCCGCATCTGCGGTGCGCGTTCCGACGTCGACTCCCATCGATCGAGCCGTACGGGATCAGGGGTCGCGGTCAACGGTCAGCGCGACCGGCCCCCGAACCCTTTCCCAGGAGTTGCTTTGCTTTCCGAATTCTGCAAGTTCAACCATGGTGCGGTGGTGCTATCGCCGGTGTGACGCTTAATAAGCCATTTCGGTTAGGCCATGTTCATTTGGTTTTTTTACTTATAATTTATTTTTTTATTATTTAGAACTGTAGCTAAATTATTTTGCATTGTAGATGTTGACGACTTTTTAATGTAATTAAATTATTTTAAAAATAAATAACAGGTTAGTCATCACCAACAATACAAAAAAATACAAGAAAAAAGGCAAAAAGATCTATAAAACTCAAAAAAATTAGAAAAGAATAAAATTAAGAAACTAGAAATTAAAAAGTCAAAACTCTAAGAGAGAAATCGAAATAAGCAGGGCTGTACGCGTGCTTTGCATAAGGACAGGGCGTTTGCTTCTTTCTTTCTGATGTGGCCTCCCAACCATTGGGTGTGTGCGCCACCTCCCAAGTAGCGGATGACGTTGCTGATGTGGCACTTCCCGCGTGGCCCTCGGTGCTACTTCCACCCGTGTTCTCTTTTGTAGCCCATTGGCCGATGTTGCCGTTTGGCATAAGGGAAAAGCCATCCAGGTGCAAGACCGCGTTCATTGACCGGACTGCATGGTCTCGATGCGTGAGGTCACGCGCACAACCGTAGAGAACTCTGTTGGTCACGGCTCCATATTGCTTTTCCACCTCCACTTACGGAAGCCACCGCCGCGTCGGGGACGAGGTCAACGGTGGGGGTGTGGTCGTTGTAATCTGCAAGGCGCGGCAGATCTGGTGGCCTTGCGCTCGGTGGCCTTGGCCTCGCCGGCAGGTGAGAATTTTGGACACAATTGACACTGTAGAGCATCAAATTTCAGATGTAGTCTCTAAACATGAGCATTTTTGTTTCTAGCCCCCCTCTCAACCACACGATTTATCGGAGAGTGACACATGGCAAATCGTGCGGTACCGGACCGCACGACCACTGTTCATAGCGTGATCGTGCGGTCAGTTTGGACACAATTGACACTGTAAAGCATCAAACTTTCAGATATAGTCCCTAAATATGAGCATTTTTGTTTCTAGCCCCCTCTCAACCGCACGATTTATCGGAGAGTGACACATGGCAAATCGTGCGGTACCGGACGGGGACCGGACGACTACTGTTCATCCGAGTCGTGTGATCCCTGACCGCACGATCACGCGTGAGCAGTGCAAATGGTGCGGTCGGGTACCGCATGATTCCCTCCGT
Source organism: Dendrocalamus sinicus (assembly GCA_036346575.1). Taxonomy (NCBI): domain Eukaryota; kingdom Viridiplantae; phylum Streptophyta; class Magnoliopsida; order Poales; family Poaceae; genus Dendrocalamus; species Dendrocalamus sinicus. Next base: position 146,178 of record JAYEVI010000281.1, read on the forward strand.
GCACAGTACACGTCGCATCGAACCGCCGAAAGCGTCGCGCGATTCCCTCCGTCCGTGGCTTTGGCTGGTTTTTAGTGTGCTACCATGCGCCTCTGCCTGCTCTTTCATTTTTGTATTGCATGGCATGCACATGCGCCAACTCTTCGCGTATGGTTTGGTCGTTCCCCACCAAACGAGTGAGCTGAGTGCGGCATAAAACAGTTCAGGCAGCTGCATTTGAGGGTTTGCACAGTAGAAAGTTAGCCAGAGCAGCAAAACTGCAGAGCAAGTGAGGGAGGGAAGTGAAGGAAGAAAGGAGTACGAGCACAAGATTTTGAGTCATTTTTGTTTGGAATCAAAAGTTTTGACAAGTGTGAAAGTTGTAGATCGCGTCGTGAGCTTCAAGAAAAGGTAAATATCATCTGCATACGTCTATAATCTTATCGTACTGATTAGCCTGTAATTAGCGTAAATGTTCTTTACGAAGTTGCTGCATGTCATTTTTTGATAAAATGTTTGTAGTTGTAGTGTATTGTATTTTATATTTTATGTGAAGAAATTTTGTACTGCTGTTGTGAACTGTAATGTAAAATATTTGTAGTTGTTTGTAGTTGTAGTATATTGTATTTTTTGGTAAAATGTTTGTAATCGTAGTGTATTGTATTTTATATTTTATGTGAAGAATTTTTGTACTGCTGTTGTGAACTGTAATGTTAAAAAAATTATGAACTCGATTGTAACTACATTTGAACGATGTCATTATCAAGCACACTGCTAGTCCGAAGGGCCACTTGCATAGCTACTGTTAGTTATTCACTTCTATGATGCACAATGGTTTCAAATACAAATCTGTGTTTTTGTTTTCTCAAATTTTCTATTAAGATTTATTTATTAAATACATGTACTAATTACAGGATAGAAGCCTTTGAAGTGGCATATTTTTCCTCAATTTACTCAGTGCTGTGAAGCCTGGAGTTGTGAATTGGAGTGTTGTAATCGAAGGAGGAAAAAGTTGATGTCTCATGTCTCTGATGCTCCTACAAACTTCTCTAGTCCCCCATTGTTCTTGTTGCATTCTATCCTTATACGTAACAACTTTTTGTATTCATGTTTGCTAATTCTTGTAGCCAAAATCACTGAATTGAGTAACAGTATGGCGTACATATCAGATCTTGATGTGCATGTTTGTGAGAGCTTGCTTCCATAAATGAAAGGTTAGGAAAAAATTAGTTATTTCATTTACATAAGAATTCATAAATTAAAAAATGATGAAAAATGAGTAGTTGAATTGGTGAATTAAATAGAAGAATAATAATATAAATTAGGAGAGAAATTTGCAAAAATTGTAATTTATTTTTGACAAAAATTGGAAGTAAGATCCGTAAATTAGAGAATTGGAAAAAAGTACATTACATTACTAATTTGATTTATATAGGAATTTGTGAGCACACTCCGTAAATGAAGTAAAAATTAGATTTACAAATAAAAAAGTACAATTCATATTTGTATGGGATAGGTAGAACAACGAAATTAAGATGAAAATATTACGCTTGTATGTGGTAGGTGGTAGGTACTGTATGATGGTACACTTGTTGCATGTTATATATACTTAGAGGGTTCGGTATGGACTTATGTTAGGTACGCCATGGGTGACATCCAAGACTTGTTCATGTTCTACGAAAGTAGTCTCGTACGCGACGGGCCATACGGGGCAGACTTGTCTAATTGTGACCGGACCGTGATCGGAGGCACCCAATCTGAACACCATGAGCCTGTCTGAGCTACGGAGATGCGTGCGTTCCGCATTCAATCAGGACACCGCAAGGAACAAATTACGGATCGAGGCAATGCATGCCGCAATTGTAGGTGCTGCAGGGGAGACAGTGTGGCAACTTATAAGGTGACCAGTGACGCTTCATGGGCCAACTACATGGAGGTCGTGTGCAACCCTGATGCAGCGATTTATGTCAGGCCAATGGTGTATGTTCACTTCATAGAGAGGACAGAATCATCCGCCATGGGTGGCGCTGGCGGAGATGTAGAGCATGCATTACTCTCCAGCAGTCATGAAGATACTGGTGAAGGAGAAGGAGTCCGTAAGTCAATGGGAGATGGAAACCTGCGAAGGTGCGTGGAGAATTTTTAGGCGAATGAAGGTGTAGAAAGGTGGTGGGCGGCCCGTGTTGATTGTCACGAGTACCTTGCAGACTAGGTGGAAGAAGTGCAAAGCGAGAAGGAGGAGGATGTGGAAACAGCCAGTTTAGGAAAGGACGAAGAAGGGGAACCTACAGCGGGAGGTGTGTTAGGTAGTGTTGTAACCACGGACGGTGCATATGTGACGTCCAAATTGGATGACATCGCAGCGGAATCCCTAGTTCTGCCACGGGCGGAGGAGGCAGAGTGGGGATTCAATGAGGACACACTCCTTTTAGGGCAGTGCTTCCGTAACAAGAGTGATGCGCAGCAAGCTATTGCCACATACGCCGTCAACATCAGCCGAACATATCGGGTGCACGGGTCCAACCCTGACACCTACATTGTGAAGTGTGTCGACGGTTCCTGTCCTGGCAAGGTCCGTGTGTAGCGGTTCAGGGGCGCTGCCATGGACTTCTGGATAACTGTGCTGAAGGATCACACTTGTGAGCTTGCGGCGCCACTATATAGGCACCGCAACATGACGTCGTCGTATGTTGCGGAGGTGATAAGCCATCTTGTGGTGGCAGATGTGTCCATTTCTCTGAAGCTTCTCATGGCGGATGTAGCGAATACAGTAGGGTTCGATGTCAGCTACAAGAAGGTGTGACAGGCAAAACAGAAGGTCCTGCAGTGTATGTTCGGGACGTATGAGGAGGCATATGATCTGGTCTCAAGAATGCTACATCAAATTGCAAAAGCAAACCTAGGCACATACATTAACAGGCAGGAGCGGGTTCATGGTACGCAAGGGTCGAATTATTTTGTTCTTAACAGAGTGTTCTGGACCTTCCGTCAGGCAATAGAAAGGTTCAAATGGTGCCGTCCAGTGCTAACGATGGATGGTACATTTCTATTTGGCAAATACAAGGGTACTATCCTGACCGCGGTTGCAGCTGACGCAAATGATCAGTTACTCCTAGTGGCATTTGCAATTGTGGAGAATGAGAATACGGATAGCTGGCTGTGGTTCCTTGCAAATGTGAAGCAGGCTGTAGTACAAGATCAGCCCGAAGTATGTGTCATCTCGGACTGCAATGCAGGCTTGCTGTCTGCAATGCGAACGGTGCAGAACGGGACACGATCCCCTTCCAGTGGAATGACATGAAGAACCGGTGGTGCATGACGCATCTTGCGGCGAACTTCCACAAAAGTTTCCATAGCAAGGACCTAATGAAGATTTTCAAAAAGCTTTGTATGCAGAACCAGAAGAGGAAGTTCGAGGCCTTATGGAGGCAGCTTGATCAGGAGACCAGCAAGCATGTACAGCGTCTCGAGCAGGCTGAAGCTGGGGCCGTGGAGGGAGGCTCCACAAGAGTTGGGGAGTTCACACAATGGGTTCATCCAATGCACCTGACTTGGAGAATGGAGATGCGGTCTCTACTACATGACACCGGCGGAGCAAGGTATAGAATCATGACAACAAACATGTCTGAGGTGTACAATGGTGTTCTAAAGGGCGTGAGATCCCTACCTATCATGGCAATTGTGGAAGAGAGTTAGAACCGTTCAGTTAGATACTTTGTCAATAGAGCCATGATGGCGAAGAAGCACTTGGACGAAGGCAAAGATTTCTCTGAGATAGCGCAGGCCTACATGGACAAGAAGATGGAGAAAGCTCGTTCGCATATTGCTCATACCATGGATGGCTTACAGAGGAAGTTCGAGGTCCGCCTCAGACAGATGTACATGATGGGTCAGACTAGAGGGGATCGTAAGTAGGTATGCACGATTGATGAGAGAGCATCTTGCACCTGCAACAAGCCGTAACTTCTACACAAGCTATGCTCCCATGTGTATGCGACATGCGCGGTATGGCACCAAGCGCCCAAAGCACCTGTTTGAAACATGGAGTACGGAGTTCCATTTCTATGGGGTAGACATGCACTACAGGGACCTGTGGCAAGGGCAGGTGAAGTGGGTGCCGAACGATGCACTCAAGCACGTTGGCGTGGCGGCGACATAGCCATTGCATCCGTAATGACATGGATGATAGCGGCGTGGGGATCGGGTTTGGCGCTCGAAGTGCAAACTATGCAAGACGGTTGGCCATTTCTTTAGCCATTGCCCAAACAGGCCGATACCAAGTAATGCTCCATAGTACGAAGCACATAGTTTTTCATTGCTGACTGTTGGTTTCGTGCTTTTAAGTAGTGAGGGCCTTTGTTGTGCTCATCTTGTGTATGCGAGCACATGATCTCGCAATCTTTATCCTCTGTTGAATGTATCTTACGGAAATATTTGCGTGTACATTTTGTTTGAGTCATTTGTTGGAAGTTATGTTGTGACTTATTCAACATTTCGTTGTCATTTGTTGTCATTCGCTGCAAATTATATTTGTTACATATTATGTTGACATCTGTTGCACACTTTATTGTCATTCGCTGCAAATTACGTTTGTTGCATATTATGTTGTCATTTGTTGACACTTTATTGTCATTCGCTTCAAATTACGTCTGTTGCATATTCTCTTGTCACTGCTGCATCGACTTGTTTTCATTCATCGCAGGAGATGGTGTATGAGTTGCTAGACCCCGTTGGGATAACCAGACCGATGCGTGGCATGGTCATCAGTGCCGCCCTCGAGTTTGATTCTTAGGAGCCCCGAGAGCACCGGCCTCCGCACCATCGGTACATCCCACCGCTGCGAGACACCGCCTTTTGCCCATTGCTCGCGTAGAAATCGACACATTTGGACCTAAACACGAAATTCCACTTTTGCCTAAATCAAAAATTCCGTTTCGGACCCCTCCCGACCGCTGTTCGCGAGCTGGTGCCACGTGTCCCGACGCTGCTGGTCGGCAGCGCGATCGCTGCCGGGCGGAAGGGGTCCGAAACGGAATTTTTGGTTTAGGGGCCAAAACGGAATTTTCGGTGTTTAGAGGTCCACATGTGTCCAGATTTCCTCGCGTGCTGGATGTGCCGCATGTGTTACAGTTCGATGCGGCGTTGCTGTCCGCACTCGTCGATCGTTGGAGACTGGAAACTCACACCTTCCACTTCCGGTGGGGGCGAGATGACTGTTACTCTTCATGATGTATCCATGCTGACAGGTCTACCCCTCCGTGGTGCAGCAGTAGTGCCACCCCCAAGGCGGCAAACTGGAAGGTCCCCCTTGTATTTTATTTTAAATTGGAGATATATAGCATCACTAATTGAAGGGAAGCATGGTGTCTGAACTTCTAGCGTTCTTTCTAAACTTCCCTCCTGGTCGGTCTCATTTGCGGTATCACATCAACTAGAATCAAGGTAAGGTACAATGTAGCGACTTGCGCCGTGGTGAGGCGATCAAGCGAAGAAGCAACCAGGGCAAGTAGTAAGTTACTGGTTTATATGACGACATTATGCCGTACATATAAATTGAAGTTTACATATATGCAATATATTGTTGTGTTGGCCAAATACACTTTCCTGTGTTTGAAACTTGGACATATTGTTTTTTAAAATAGACACACAAACATATTGCCATGTTATATTTCCATCTATCATTATTGTCGACTTAGACCTTCAGCCCCTCTTATGCTCAATTCCTGGCTCCGCCCCTGGGTTCGGTCACCCGATCTTAGACAACGTGTCTGGTGTGCCACATTCGTGGCTACGACAGTTCATGACCTGCCCCGTGCACGCTCCTCAGGAGGTGGTGCGGATGCACCTCATCACATACCTCCTGTTTTTGTTCGGGTAGTTCTCGTTTTCTACCACCATTGGAGACTCGCTCATCCTACCTACATACACCTTGCGAGTCCTTGGTAGATGCCTGCCCGGCCAGTGCCGCAGATCTGTACTGGGATCTTGGTCCCCAGCGCCACGCATCGAGGCTTGTGTGATGCCTCGCAGCGTACTGCAGCCAGCGAGCCGGTATTGGCAGTGTGCTACGTCCTCCTACAGTTGTGGTCTTGGTAGCACTTCCCTGTTGGGAGGCCTTACTTTGGGAGTGCTGTGCACCCTTACGAGTTCAGCCTGGTGTTCTACGATCAGGATGATGGCGATGACCCCATTCATGGGCCGACAATGAGGACGTGTTAGACACATGGTCAGCTGCGGTGGGCCAGGGAGAGACCGAGGCGTGTATACCCAGAGTTCCATAACTAGTTCGAGACTCTTCATGAGGGCGAGATAGTCTGGTGGCTATAGGTTCATTCAGAACACAGCCCCCCACGGGTTGTCATCTCAGTGCCACCAAAACCATACGTACTAGTCGACGACCTGCCACCTCGTCTTCTCCCACTTCGTCAAGCTGTACAACCCACAAAGAGTCATGAGGCAGTTTGGCCTCTACCAGCACAAGCCACCCCTCCCAGGACGGCCACTAGCAGCGAAGGCCCATGAGTAAGTCATTGCACGGTAACTGTATGTAATCTACTAATGTGTCGTTAGTATTAATTATGTAATGTGTCTACTAACTTGCAAGCATACAAGAAGAGGGCGCGGAATGACGATCGAGGGGCACACGGCCGTGGGTGGGCGGACTGTGGTGTGACTCGACGAGCACGGAGGTTGTGGACGAGACTCGACTATACGACCTCGACACGTACAATACGTACCTAGAGTGGTACATTCCACGCACCCGCAGCAGGCTTACTGGGTCTGCCCCACACCATCCTGCAGAGGTCACGCACGAGGCTACCGTACGGGCAGGGCTGGACCATCATCGAGCAGCACGGCACGACGAGACAGTATGAGACTACTCTCAGTGTACCCTGTGCGGCAACACGTTTTAACTCATTCTTTGTTTACCTGCAGTACGAGCGCCTGCATCGTATCCACGACGAGACTGCTCAAGCTCTCCAGTGTGGGAGGGCCAACTCTATTGATCGGCTGCTAGCTTCGATGTGTAACATCTATGATGACGCAAGGTTTTTCTTGCAGCACTTGCGACAGGATAGCACCTTGCTACAGCCATCGTCATCACGGAGGGCGGCGGAGGACCGAATATTGTCTCCAGGGCGACAGGAGCTCTCTGCAGACAGTGACCCTGACTCGCAGCAGCAACCGGAGGTGACATTGCCCATGTTCGCGCATGGCGTTCAGTCCAGCCTACAGGAGCGCACGACTGGTTCAAGCATACCTACCAAGGATACACAGCGCAGGTATACATGCGTGATTTCCCTACGTCATCGTCATTCGGACAACCGCATGCACCGGTATGTACTAACGTAGTAAACAAAAGCATGTGTATTTCAATACCATCTCATCGCATTGCAAAAAAAATTAAGAAAGTCACGGAGCAACAGGGCCACGAAGTTTACGGTGGGTCATCTGCGTTTTAGACTTACCAGGTAAATGCCTTATGATATTACTACTCATTATAAACAGCGCTGCCCATGGCCTAATTCAGCTGTACCATCTGAGCAGGACGTAGACCCCTCCTCGACCGAATGCCTGAGCTTTATTTTTGGCCATTCGCCTCCGACGGAGTTGTATGCACCAACGCCTCCAACGCAGGCCTCGCAGTACAACCTTCGAGATGCACCACACTCCCCTAGCAAGCCCACCTTCTCGGAGGATCACATACGCCGTCCGAGGAGGCGACGACGAGGTGCACAATGAGTTTTTATAATTCAGCTGTTGTAACGTCGCATGGTTTCTTGTAATCATTTATGATAATAACAATGTTCATGCTATAATGTGCTTCTGAAATTATTTTAACTACAGTTAAGGCATCATTCTAATATGACAAGTACGTACGCATGTGGGCACTGTAGCTCACAGCTTGCATGACACATACGTAGATCAACCCTCCAGCGGGAGAAGACACGATAACAACAAACACAACATACAACATAGCATAAAACATTACCAACATAGACGAGAACAACCTCTAGCACTACACCTTCACGATAACAATAAACACAAGAAAGAAAATAGCACACAATATTAAATTTATCTTCCACTCTAGTCTATCGAAACGATGCCGCATCTTGATGGGGTCGCTACCCCTCACGACAACTCTCTCATGACGAACAATGTCGATCCTAGTGCCCATTTCATCCTCCCACACCCAGAATCGGCAACCACCGAGGGCTTCCTGTGATTTCATGAGAAGAAGATTTTGTAACATATATGCACGATTTGAACGAACCCAAAACAATCTTACTCACCGAGTGAAAGGGGCACTTGTAGTAGTGCCGCCCAGGATTCGCGGCCGTGTGTGAGGTCTTACGTCTAACAACCATGTTGCATTTTGGGCAAATCACCGTGGGTGCCGATGAAGAGGTGCTGAGTTGACCCATATCGGTGTCCGGTGGAGTGAGCACAAAAGAAAGGTACATAGATTGGGAACAACTAATTCAGGAGGTGAGGAAGAACAATGTAGGGGACTAGGTGGGGAATGGCTCCCTCTTATAGGCTCAGTGGGGGCCAGCCTCACGCATAGAGACCACAGAATAAGAAGGCGTCATGCACTGACAACACAAAATAACACATACATTGCACGTACAGAAAATATAGAAAGTACTACAGGCAACAAAATAAATCAAAACAACAGTTCCAGCGCCACACCATCAACACAACAACGAACACAAGAAATGAAATACGACACATTACTAACTTAATCACTCTCTCCAGTCCATATCATAGAAAGCGTGCGTACTGGTAGAAGGTACAACCATACACCTCGTTGCCTATATGCCAAACGAGCCTCGTGGCACCCACATGGAGTATTACTGAGGGGGCCGCCTCGGACGTGGCTGGCCATCGCTGTAGTGCCACGCACATATGCAGCTAGGGTTCGCGCAGCAACATGTGGGATCATACGAGCTTCCTATGTTCACGACCTCCTTGTTGCCCCTCTTGCGTTGCATCTGTTGCCAGAGGTCGTTGTTCTCCTCATTGAGAGTCTCGATTCGCTCCTCCAACTCAAATATTCGAACCCATAATGTATCCACGTAATTGACAATATACAATTCATGAGGAGGGTCGATCCAGCGGGAGAAGTCGCATTTCGCCATCTGCGGGAAAGGACGGTAAACATGGAGGCTCCATAAGCAATAACAAAAAAATGTAGTATTAGCAATTTGTACCCCAGAGTGGGCATCGGAAGAAACATCACCCGCCATCGAATTGGTCTTTCACGACCTGCACGACCACGTCCCCATTGTGTCTGCATTTTGGCCACGCTGGTTGAGCACGCCAGCCTGGTATCAAGCGGTAGTGTGGACCAAAGTTCTCCCTTCTTTCCAAGGGAAGGTCTTCCTTCGGTGACCTCTATCCAACTGGCCCCTCGCCTTCTGCCATGGTATGTTTCTGTACAAAAGAGAAGGTACTTCTTCGTTCGATTTACAGGGTTCTCTGCCTACAATGTCATGGGACCCCAACCGTGCTATTTATATCAAACGAGAGAACTTACTGCAGTGACCACATGACAAAAGAGGGCACCTTTGCGCAGTGACATGATGAAAGAGGGTAGCGTTGCCCAGAGACATGACAAAAGCGGGCAGCTTTGCGCAGTGATATGACAAAAGATGTCAGCTTTATGCAGTGACACGACAAAAGAGGCCAGCTTTGAGCAGTGACATGACAAAAGAGGGAAACTTTGCCCAGAGACATGACAAAAGCGGGCAGCTTTGCGCAGTGACATGACAAAAGAGGACAGCTTTATGAAGTGACATGACAAAAGAGGGCAGCTTTGCCCAGAGACATGACAAAAGCAGGCAGCTTTGCGCAATGACATGACAAAAGAGGGCAGCTTTGCCCAGAGACATGACAAAAGCGAGCAGCTTTGTGCAGCGACATGACAAAAGAGGTCAGTTTTGCGCAGCGACATGACAAAAGAGGGTACCTTTGCCAGGTGACATGACAAAAGAGAGTAGCTTTGCGCAAGGACCAAAAATAAATCACATCATGCCTACCCTTTGGCTTATAAAACGAGGTGGAATGCATCTGCGAGAGAATACTACACAACCTAATACTACATCATACCTTCCTTCTCCACGTCGGGATGAACAAGATGTAGAAGAAGCAATGGGACAAAATAATGAAGCAATGGGAGGAGACCCGCAACATAACAAGGTCTGCTGTGGCTCGCGAGGAACAAGTAAGGGCTGCTGCGGCCAGGGCCAAACAAGTGGAGCGTGCCACGAGGTCACACCCCCGTAACGACGCCCCCCGTAGTAGCATGTCCATACTAGATGTTCCAATTGAATGTTCGCCACAACACCCCCCTGAGGGCGAGACGCTGCCCCTCTGCTGGTGCAGAGACCCGTGCATATTCTTCAAGTCTAAGCACCGCCTCAGCCTAGGCATGCGTTATTGGGGTTGTGCGAACTACTCCTCTGATTATCCTGACCGTCGTTTCGACACAATCAGCTATCGGCAGCCGGTAACGACTACTTACAATGTGTTCCCCCACTATTTCTAACCAATAGTACGTAATAACAAACTCTCTCGTCTGCCCACAGTCCCCGAAGCCACTATGTGCCTACCGCAAGTGGATCGACCTAGAGATCCACCTATATGACCAATGGACTCTGGACTTTGAGGAGTGGAATGACAAATGGGCATGCGAGATCCGTGAGGAGAAGCGTCGCCAAGACGAGCAAACCGAGCGTATACGTCAGGAGACAGAAGCTCATCTTGAGGCGTGCACACATAGGCAGTGCGAGGCTCGCGAGAGGGAGCGCGAGAAAAAAAAAAAGAAATAGCGACCAAGGCCAAAGAGGAATATGAGGATTTCAATGCCGAGCTTGCAAGGAAGGGAAAATGGCCCCGGTCTATGCAATAGGTTGGGCCATTCCGCACTACTCGCCTTAATGTCTAATTTATTTCCATGCCAAGAAGGCACATATGTATCGCACGGCTACTTCCGTTTGTTGTAACCAAATCCTGTGCGTCGTGTTATTCTCAAGTTTATTATGAAATCTATTTTAACTACCAACATAAAATGTCGTCCTCTTTTTGCATTCAATTCTTCGCGTGCTCCATATCACTTTCCTTCCTACTGACCAATGTTCCTATCCTAGTCATGCTCATAAAAGTTTTCACAAAATTTCTTGCACTACAACAACGTACCATGATTGCAAAATGTTTTTGCGAATCGAACATATTTTTACCGTTCATAATGTGCAAAAAAACACAAACGGATCAACCATTACACCACACTATAATTTACCTTGGTACGTACGAGTTATTTAGGGCTCAATCGTCCCTACAAAATTCTTCCGAAAATTAACCGCACTATAACAAGGCACGGCGATCGCATCAGTTAAGAACGCATTTAAAATATTTTGAAATATAATAATCTAAAAATTTTCCTACATGTATCATTTGCAATGCATAACGAATTTTCAAAATATATTTCATAATTTTTGCATCTCCTCTTCTATATTATAAAATTCTCGCAGACTCCAAACAAAATAAATTACTTGTAAATATGTGTAATATTTATAATTAGAAAAATTTGCGCAACTAAAGATAGTCTTATCAAAACAAAAATACAAAATTTATACCACATTTTGTGCAAACAGAAAGCATCTAATCGATAAACCCTAACCCTAAACAGTACACACCAAGTCGTGCGGTCGGGCACTGCACCACTCGATGCTACAGTGGCCGTGCGGTCCCCGACCGCACGATCAGCGCTGCTACAGTAGTCGTGCGGTTGGGGACCGCACGATTCCGGTGTCATGCGCTTCCCGGCCGCACGATTGCCACACGTCGCTTTTCGGTGAGTCGTGCGGTCGGGAGGGGGCTAGAAACAGAAAAGCATCGGTTTGAGAGCTATTTTTGGAATTTCGATGGTGTACAGTACCGTATATGTCCAAATTTCGGTGGGTGATGGGAGTTGGGAGAGGGAGGGAGAGTACAAGCAGAGCCGAGAGAGAGATGTTCACTGCTTGACCATAGTGGAGGCGGCATGAAGGAAAATACCTTTACGATTTGGGAGGCCACGTGGCACAAATCTAAGGTAGGGCATTGATGGGCCCTACTGAATTTTTTGCCGTGTATATCGGGTTTAGACTAGTATTGCGAAACATATAGGTTGTACTCTCGTTTCTGTTTTATTTGTCTTAGGTCCTATTTTTTTAGATTATAGGTAATGATTTTTGTCTATATTTTTTTTTAATATAACAGTGGATGATTAAAACGTCGACGCAGTTGTTACATATAGTTTTAAATTTAAAAAATAGTTCAGAGAACCTGTTTGACTTTTTTGAAGTTAACATGCAAAATTCCAAAACAACCGGGCCTTTGTCCACCCAAGTCTCCTAGCTAGTACTTGCTGCCATTAAAAATAGCAAACGTAGCTGATGGTGAATAAGCCTGGTTTATAGCTTATTTTTACTGTAGTTAACTTATTTTGCACTGTAACCGATGGTGACTTATTTAGCATAATTAAATTTAAAAAATTTAAAAATAGAAAAAATATGTTAGCCTATCTCGTATAATTCAAACAAATACGGAAAAAAAAGAGACGACAAAAAAGCTCAAAAAATCGAAAAGACAGAAAAAGATAAAAATTTATAAATAGTAAAAAAATAATGCAGAAGTCAGAATCTTAAACCGAAATGAACATGGCGTAGGACGCATAGAAAACTCCATTTATGTGGTGCCTTCAAATTACACTACGACTTCATCACGTTATACTGCCGTCGTCTTATTACGCAAGGCCCGCGTGCGCTAATCCACTGCCCTAACAGAAAGAAAGTCAACCAATATTATCAATTTCATTTCACTACCGGTTGGAATGGCCCGAACATATCATACCGACACTTCAAACGACACACATCAACTTTGATTTCGTCTCAATCTCAATACCAGCCAATACCAAGCATTTTGATCCGTGTTATTCATTCTGGTACAAGGCCGTGCCTGGGTATTTGGCAGTTTGAGTTGTTACGGAAATGAATGCTTTGGAAGCCTCCAGTCCAGCTAAGCCAATGGCTCGTGCCAGTTAAGTTGCCGTGGAGTCCATCTATGCCTGTGAGCAACACACAGATGGGCAGTGAGAAAAGAAGCCGAGTTGGATGCAATGGGAACTGAGGTAGCCGTCACGTCGATGTTGACGGTTGACCCTCTTATTATGTCACCCGTAGGCCCCGTCAGGGGAAAACGCTTGTATCACGCAGCTATGCAGTTCAACTTCGAGTAACAGGGTAGTAATTATATATATATACTTATAAATAAATATATATTATTATATTAAAACTTTAAAATATAAAACGGTTCATTGGAATGGATCGGTATCAGCATATTTTATGGTAAGAGGCAAACTGAAATGGCCTTAAGAATAGAATTGACAACTACGAAGTCAACACATACACCACCAGATCGCCGCATGCCTTGCTACTACCGCCTACTGAGCCACGGTGAAGTTGAAGCCACCACAGGTCGCGCCAGAGCCCCAGAGCAGCCCGCTGAACCGCAGCTCCTCCTTGTCCGCGTCGAACACTAGCAGGTTGTCCTCCAGCTGGTACCCGCCGATCACCACCGCCGGCGCGTCTTCCGTTGCCATGCCCGGCACTGCGGCGCCGGCATCCGCGCCCATCTCGACGAACGCGAGGCACACCGTGCGGTCGCCTACCTGCAGCATGGAGTTGCCGTTGTTGATCGTCCAGTTCCTCGTGGCCCCCGCGGCCAGCTCCAGCCGGATGGTCGGCACGTCCCACCCCGTCCGCTTCAGCCGCCGCAGCGAGAACGTGTCGTAGCACAGCTCGAACGGCCTCACCGCCGCCACCTTCACCACGTACCCCGGCCTGTCACGTACGACACACATCAGAACACACCAGTCAGTGCACCATGTACGTACGTTCGTACCTGCTGATGGCCGTGTCGAACGCCTGGATGAAGGGGCGGTACACGTCGGCGCGCAGGGCCGTGTACCGCGCCACGGTGCTCAGCGCGACGCCGCCGCGGCCGGTGGCGGCGTTCAGCTCGAGCGCCCGCGGCGGTAGGGACACCGGGGTCTCCACGTCCCAGAACACGGAGATGGCCTCGACGGGGATGTAGTACGCGCCGCCGTTCCTGGGGTTCCTGGCGAGCGGCGTGGACGCGATGGTGGACGTGAGCTCGACGGGGTAGTACATGAGGTAGAGCGTGGTGTTCCCGAACACGGCCACGCCCGGCAGGCACAGCGCGAACCTGCTGCTCCCTAGCCCGCCCCGCTCCGCGAGCTGCGACGGCAGGGACAGCGGCCCGCGAGACAGCCCCGCGACGCCGGCGGCGCCCGCCGGGAGCGATTGCAGCAGGCCGTCCGGCGCGCACGAACCCACGGCGGAGAACGACACCGGGTACAGCGGGTTGCGGCCGTCCGTGGCGTTGGCCGACATCGCAAAGCTCGTCAGGTCCCCGCCGCGCACCGGCCGGTGACCGGGCTGCACGGATACGTGGTGCAGGTGCAGTACCGCGTCTTACCCTCCTGGCCGCTGCCACCGTCCGCGTGGCCGCAGCTCGGCGCCGGGCTGTCCCCGTTGGTGGCGGCGCACTCGCCGGAGCTGCAGGGGAACGTGGGGTGGCCGGACGCGCACGTCGACCAGACGAGCGGGCCGGCGAGGTCGACGACGAGGGGCGCGCCGTCCTTGATGGAGATGGTGTAGAGGGAGGTGGCCAGGTCCTTGCCGAGGGGGGAGACGAGCGGCTTGTGGTCACTGCTCCCGCCCTGCGCTCTGCAGTGACGTGCTGGCGATAGTATCAGTAGCAGTGAGATGGCTAGGGGGAGGAGGTAGAGATGCACAGGGACAAGCTTGGGCTGCGACATGGTGTGCTCGAAAGAATCGATTGGGTTTTAGTGAAGATCTGAAGAGATGATCAAGAATGGATGGAGAGTTGGAGACAGTAGCTAGGCAGTAGTGGTTTCAAGGATTTTGTACCTTGGGATCGATGGTTATGATAGTCTTTGTTTTTTTGGCTGAGATAGATTAATGGTAGCTCAGTGATCAGAAGAGTTGACGAGCAACGCAATGGGTGCGCTAACAAAAATGGTTCATGACTTGAGGCTTCCGAAATGTGGACGGGAGAAATGTAGGTCACGGACTGGTTGATCCTAATGAATCCTATGCTCGAGTAGTGGAGGAGTATACAGTATACTTATTAATACCATACTGAAGACCACACATGTTTGGTTCTTAGAATCAAAGCCAGTTTTAGTACTGTTTCGCACTGTATTTTTATAAAAATAGTATACGACGTATTGACAAAAATGTTATTTTGGCCGCCGGCGGGCGCGCGCAGCACCGCAATGAGACGCGTGGCGTTGTCGTCCGTGGCAAGCGCGCTGTCGCCGGGGCTGGGCGGCGGCGGCTCGTCGCCAGGGTGCAAGCGGCAGGCTTGCCAGAAGGTAGGTAATTAGGCCGACCTAATTACGCCTAATTTTTCCGTTCAGTGTTTGTTTGAATTTTTAAATATATCAAATGAGCTCAAAAATTACAAAAATTTATGTACAGCATTCTGACATAATATTTCTTGTAGTGTAATTTTGGAAAATTTTATCCACGGCGAATTTTGCTAAAAATTTAAACAATTTTGATATATTTACGAGTTTTACATATAGCAAACGAGCTCGAAAAATTACAAAGTTTTA